>QEOT01124102.1:114574-150939 GCA_003123785.1 Pterocarya stenoptera
CGCACACACACTGCAGTTGATTTTGTAGAATTCCACCCTTATCCTCATTCCTTTTCCCCCTTTCAGGTATGGTTTTTATGACGAATGCTTGAGAAAATATGGAAATGCCAATGTGTGGAAGTACTTTACTGATTTATTTGATTATCTACCCCTCACCGCCCTTATTGAGAGTCAGGTTTGATTTGGATATGTTGCTGCTAGGTTACTTCATTAATTTATGGCAGCTTCTGACTTACTTTATTGTTGTAGATCTTCTGTTTGCATGGAGGTCTGTCACCCTCTCTAGATACGTTGGATAATATCCGAGCTTTGGACCGTATACAAGAGGTATGTACATTATTGCACGTCTGATGTTTTCGTAGTGGACATGGCTAATACTTTCAAGTATTAATTGTGTTGGAGTGCATTTGTTGGTAAAAGTATTAATATCTAGGCATCGTGACTGTGTGAATGCTGATATTGATCTTTTTACCAATTTTTAAATCCGTCCCTGTATATGTTAAGGCTTACACCCCTTCGAAATTTGTTGATTATGTGACTTATTCCCCATATTTCTTCTGCATCGTTGAAGTAATACATGTCAAAACAACATCCAGTTACCTTCTCCCTATTTCATTCCCATGGTAATTGTAAATGCATACATAACAGTTATTGTGTCATTTGTCTGCCATGAGCAGGTTCCACACGAAGGACCAATGTGTGATCTCTTATGGTCTGATCCAGACGACCGCTGTGGGTGGGGAATATCTCCACGTGGTGCTGGTTATACATTCGGACAGGATATAGCTGCTCAGTTCAACCATACCAATGGGCTGACATTGATTTCAAGAGCCCACCAGCTTGTCATGGAAGGGTACAACTGGTGTCAGGTTTGTGAACCTGACTGGACTGAAATCTTTGTTTTGTGGGGGGGGGGGGGGGGGGGNGCTGCTTGTAGCCCCTGTTCTTCTGCTATGTTATTGTAGATGTGTCTTAAAAAGAGAGTTCTGTTGTTTAAGATGAGGGTCATCATCAACATGATTCTTTTGTTTGTGCTGCTGCTGCTGCTTTATTGTTTTTCTTAAGAAACTCATAGGGGAACTGACAGAAGCCACCAATGGCCTGTTTTCTTGTATATTTTCGGAAGGAGGAAGCGGCAATAACATGGTGTATTTGTTCTGTAATACCGCAATGTTAGGGTAGGGGCAGATTCGGTAGATTTTTCTATAAAGAGAGAAACAAAACAAAATTGATTCGGTAAAAATTGATTTTTCCATACCGCAATGTTAGATTTTTCTGCAATACAGTTCTTCTAAGGTCAGGGAAGTTTGCGTAGGGTTTGGCCTTCGTGGGATTGATGAAAACTAGGCAATGTTCAAAAACCCTATATCAACTTGGGAAGCTTCGAAGAGGAGGAAATGCCGAGGAGCTTTAGAGAGGAGGAGATGCGGAGGTTAGGTTTTGTAAACCCATATATCGATCTGGGAAGCTTTGGAGAGGAGAGTGAGATGGATGAGAATGGTGGGTTCATTTCACCTGGGGGAATGCTTTAGAGAGGAGGAGAGTTATGGAAGATAAACTTTGGGAGAGATGGAACTGAAAATATGAAGTGGGTTTGTGCGAGACTTGGGGAGCTTTCAGAGAGGAATTGAGGCTGAGATGGAGGAGAAGCTTGCTGACATGGAATTGAGGTTTGTGCGAAACACACCATTTCCTTTTCCATAGACCGTTCGTGCGCATTCCTTGCTCGAAATTTCCTGCATACATCATTTTCGATATGAACACGGTATGAAATTAATGGATTTAGATTTGATATAAATGGATTTGGATCAAAATGGATTGATCTGTTAAGATACGATAATAAGTGGGTCAACCCATTTAACCCGAAATCATCCAACAATAATCCTTTTAAATTTTATTTTAAAATTACAATTTTATTATTGTTGACTATGTTTTTATTGTTGGATTGTTATTATGTACCTATGCTTATATTTGTTATTGTAGGATTTGTAATATTAGTTTTATGAGAAAACCTGGGCAACAGCCCATCTGAGTATCTCAGTATATCAACCCACCAATCAGAATGCAACACGTCAGCTTCTCACCACATTACCATGCATCCCACTATACCCGAACACAGCCAATCCAATTCCCTTTCTTTCTCTTCCCATCTTTCAATTCTGCTTCGTACTCAAACTATCCTGCCCCAACAGCACCCAGTCCATCCCAAACCAAACGTGACGGCACCCACTCCATCCCAACCCACTCTCGACAGCACCTCACTCATCCCCGACGGTAGAGAGCTGGCAACTGCCTCTCGACTGCAGCTGACGTCGCATTCAAAATGAAGCAAAAAACTAGTTATAAGTTTATATGAGGAAATTTTCGATCTTAAAAGAACTTGTATTGGACTTGTATTGGAGTTAGATCTCATTTTGAAGTGATTGTAATCTGGACTATGAAAATTATCTTAGCATATGGATTGATAACTCATTTACTCCATGAATACCAACTGTTTGTAAAAACGTCTCAAAGGCCCTTTGGCCACTACACATTACCTATCATACGTGCATCTCACCACTGCTCATTACCTTTCATTCGTATGATTTATATCAAGATATTGCTGGTGCATCTCAACTGTTTTACTCTAGTCCAGATTTATATCAATTTTTAGCTATTATGGAATTGGGTCTGTTTTTGCTATTATGTTCATTACCTATCATTCGTATGATTTATATCAAGATTTTGCTGTGCATCTCAACTGTTTTACTCTAGTCCAGATTTATATCAATTTGTTGCTATTATGGTATTGGGTCTGTGATGCAAGGATGGCTGACTTTTGAGTTCCTGCTTCGGTAGTGTTGGAACGGGGAGGGAAGGGGAAGAGAAAGGGAAATAATCATGTGTTTTTCTTCTATGGTAAACAACCCTCTAGAAGCTGACGTGTCGCATTTTTACTAGTAGGCTGTTTTTCCTCCAGCTACAACCGGATTGATCCAAAGCGGCTCTGTAGTTTTATTATAGGGTAAAATTTAAAAAATATTGATATTTTTTGTTAGTAAGTAATCTTATTCTTATTTTTTAGATATTGTAGCTACTAATAAATATATATTTTAACTTTTATATGAAATTATATTAATTAGGTCAAATGAGTTATGTATGTTAATTCAACCTATTTATATAAGTCGTGTCATATCGACCTATTTCTAATTAATTATTAAATGGATGACATGACACGGCTCGTTATTTAAATAAGTCGGTTTAGGGTTTAAAAACTTGACACGTTTAGCTTAATAAATGAAGTTCAGATTGACCTATATAATCGAATGCTCGTGACTTGACCCGACTCGCAAACAAGAATTGCCACCCCTACTATAAATTACACTTTTATTTCATTTTCATTCTGCCACTTTTCATCACTTTTGGATTTGTTTTTTTTTTTTTAATTAAAAGTTGATGGACATTGCCACTCCTTGTAGTGGGATAAGAATAAGAAGGTATAGTTTGTAGAATTTTCTATAATTAAATACTAAATCTTGTGGTTTGGACTTTAAACAGATCACTCACTGGCTTTTAAAAATGAATCTTTTTCATCCACGTACTCTAAATTTCATTGTTTGAAAGTTGTTAGACCCACTGACAGAGCTCTTAACACATGGACAATACACATGACTCGTAAGCCATGTGTATTGTCCATGTATCATAATAAAATAGAATAAAATAAAAAAAGAAAAATATTTACCCTTATAAAATTATTTTACAAAGATGCCTTCATTAAAATTATGGTTATAAAAAGAATTATGTTTATATTTTCCTGTAAATGATACAGTCGGATGCAAGTATCAATGGATGCCTGGATGTGGCAGCAGGGAAGTTGTCCGAGTTTGGAGTATAATTGGTTTTCAATTATCCTTTGGTTGATCTGAATCGGATGGTTCAATTTGAAGTAAAGCAGATACATGTAGATCTTACGATGATGAATGTTAATTATCCCTGTGAACAATGCATGTCATATGAGGCATGAGCATGTACACTGTTTGACTTGCTATTTATTATAGGGGAAAACACAAAGCAAAAGGATCCATACGATGCATTAAAACCTAGAGTTGGTCTGGATCCTCCCTCCAAAACCTGTCATGGCAATGGTCCGCTTTCTTCTGAAGTATACAACTGTGCCGCTAATGAGCAACAAACACAACACAATCCCCTGTACGGAATGAAACAGAATAATAGGCATCAACACAGGCATGTATCATGTTCTTCATTTTATTGCACAGCAAGTAAAAGGCTAACTTTAAAGAAATTGCATTTAATCTCCAATGTTTGCATCCACCAATCATTCTTATGAAAGTGAAATATTTACCAAGCTAGCTTATGGTGCTTAAGAAAACAACAGATAACTCGTCAGAAAAACACACACACAGAGGCAGACATGCAGCCAACTTTCAGGTTTCATATTTTTGCTTTTTGATCGTCAATACCTCTTTGGTCAAGTAACTTATAAGCTCACAACGAAGAGCGAAAAAGTAAATACATGAATCACGATGCAGAAGCTCTATGTTTGTGACAAATAAGTTCAAAGCAAAGAAACAGAATAGCAATCAATGCCTAAAACAAAAGTGTGTGATGTTGAATGTTGAAAATCCTTTTTGTGAAGGAATATAGCACAAGTGTTCCAATGTCATTACACGGATTATAAGGGCACAATATACTTTAAATTAAAGTATTGAGACTAGCAGGCCAGAGCCAAATAGACCCATAGCACAGAATATTTGATTTATTACATGTAAATAGGACTCTACCCGTTAATTTGTTAGAATTTACTTCTTCATTTTTGACAAATTAATCAAGTGCACTAATCAGGCACTATGATAAAGAGAGATACTAGAAGATAAGCTAACCTCAAACCCAAGCACTGACAACTTCTCTTCATTAACGGGCGGTAAACAGCTTTCATATGTAGTATAAGCTTGCAGTCCACTCTTTAACATTGATGGATCATCAAGTACACTTCTCTCCCTCATTGAAGTAGTGAGTTCTCCAGCATCATGCAATACACCATTTAATTTTGTATTCTTGTCAGAGATTTCAAGAGTAAAACGGCCATTATGAGAATTTTTCACATTTGCGTCCTTCGAATTATCTCTAATTTCTACGCATTTGTATGGAATACGATAAACAGTCTCACTGCACCTATATTTTTCATCATTCTGCAGAACAAAATAAAGATAAAAAAAAATAAGCGCTCATACATTTCAGAGATCAAGGGAGTGACATGCAAACAACATCAACAGGATATGAGGAAAGTGCAGAAGCTAATCTTCAGTACATTTTTTTGTCATTCTATACAGGAAGTTATGAGGAGCACTAGGTCGTGGATGGCTAATAATAAACAACATGAGAACCAGTACACGGTTGCTACCAGTTGAGAAGGCAGTCGACAAGGAAGTAATGGGGCTAAGATTGAAGGATCCCAGCACGGTCTGCAATCTTGTCTTCAATGCACCCTTTTGTTGCATCTCATAAAGCTATATCGGTTCAGAAGTAGTAATAGAGGGCTTGGAAATAAGTTAAAGTCAGATGAAAATAAGATTCAGGCTCCATAGAGGTAATCCAAAAAACATTAGCACACATGCCTGCCTAATGTATGTCTCTTCCAATATCCCAATAATAGTGGGATTGAGGTTATAGAGGATTCACTGGCTCAACTTTCTATCCAACCTTCCGTTCTTGTTTTCCATTGCACCATAGCATCAATGAAAATTCCCAATTGCGAGGAGACCCACTATATCCTTCGATTGGCTTCTTAGTTTGCCAAAAGATTTCATATGCAATACACCAACAAACAGCATGCTTGGATATTACTTTAGATTTAGGAAAATCTACGACCTTCGGTCACATAACACCAACTCTAATTTCAAAGGCACGAATCTCAAGTAATTCGAGTCACAAACATATCCACACAAATCTATCAATTGAAACAATCATATAAAAATCCAAATACGAAAGAGAGGCTTCAAATTCTTAGGAAAAAACTGAATGAAAATAGGAACCTTTTCGGAGTAGAGGCAGGGAACGCAGGGACCGGAAGGAGTGCAGTCATAGGTAGCGTTACTTCCCCGAGGGGTTTCTTTGAAACTCAGCAGAACTCTGCGCCCGATCCGATTCTCAGGTCCGACACTTCCACCAATCCTGCAAAAATGAAATTAAAAAAACATCCAGGAAAAAAAAAATGTACCGTACTCACTGAGAGTGAGCGAGAGTATAAATAGACGATTACCTTTGAAGCCCGAGGGTGTGCACTGCAATGGAAAGGAAGAAGTGGAGAAACAACAGCGAATTTGGAATCATTTCTTCTGGTATCTATGGTCCCCTGCTTCTGCTGGGCTTTTCTGAGTTTCGATTCGAAGAGTTGCTTGCCTTTTCATTTTTTTTCTTCTTTATTACCCAACTTTTCTCAAAATTGTAATTTTTAGGACCAAATTGTAAATAAAAATGTTTTAACCGTAAAATTAAATTCATAAAATCAAATTGACAACAAGGTGTGTTTTAATATACGAGAGTGCGGTGCACGGAATCGGAGTTAATTCTGTAGGAATGGATTTGAAAGATCCTATCTTGGAGAGGTTTCCCGATATTAAAAAAAAAAAAAAAAGATGTGTCTTAATGTGTTACGTTAAATTCTAAAGAATTCTTCTATTCAACAGTCCTACACCACACATTTAATGAAAAAAAAAATGAAAATAAGTGTGTAGTGGTAGGAACTGTAAGGACTACTGAATAATCCTAACTAAATATACCTGGATTCCCGGATCGAAATCCGGATCAACAATCCTAACCCTACGGTAGGACTACTGATTATGATTTTTCAATTATAATTTTTTCTGCGGTATATAGAACAATCTAATCGTAAGATCTAAAATAAAAATAAAATACATTTAATAGAACCTATGTATTAAAAAATTATATGATATGTCAAGAACAATATATCATTGAAATAATATAAAGACACTTAAAAAATCAAAATAATTCTGTAGAGGGGGCAAAAATAATTTTTTAGAGGGGCCAACACCAAATAAAATTAATATAATCTTATTAAATTATAAAAAAAATAATATCTATATACATATTTTTTTTTTTCAAAATTTTAGGGGGGGCCGTGGCCCCCCTGCCCCTATGATGGTCCGCCACTGCTTAACGACATAAGCTAATGTTATCACCTATCGAAACTCATTTTTCTAACTTGTTTTTTCCTTGTAAATTAGGGGGTTAGGGCTACTACCTGCCAATCGGTTAGGGAAGAAGCTCGGATCACCAGTAGATTCGATCCTTTATGGATCTGGCGCATCGTGTTGTCCTCACTACTCAAGCCGATTGGGTAGAGATGGCGAGGAACTTGTCTTAGATGGAGTCATATTCTCATTCTTTGGAGGACCAAGTATCCTTTCTTTGGGAGAATATGGGTGTTATTCAGCATGACTTGAGGGTATACCAGGAGGAGGCAGGTCGATGTCATCTTGAGGCGAAGTTTCTAGAGGAGTGTGACATGCCACTTTAGAGTTGAGGGTTATAAGAAAAAGCTAGCTGCTTTAGAGTTGAGGGTGGCTGAATTGATCGCCGACCTGGAGGTCTCTCAAGAAAAAGCCATTCTAAACCAAGCTTGGGGCATGGGCTACAAGCTTGGCCTCAAACAATTGAGGGAATATCTCCTTGCCCATCCTGGATCAGACTTGTGAAAGTTGAAGTTGAAGTCCCTCAAGGCTAGTCGTGCTGCTTACCAAGTTTTCTGTTCTCTAGCTTGGGGGTATCCGAGTGAGAAGTACTTGACCTTAATTCCAACTTCGACACACTAGGCTCAATAGTGCTTGAAGTTGAATTGTTTACCATTATCTAAAATGATGCTATGTGGTACCCCAAACAGGCACACAATTATTTTCCACAAAAACCTGGTGATGTTTTGTGAAGTTACAGTAGTCAGTGCCTCAAACTTCAGCCCATTTTGTAAAGTAGTCGACGACAACAATGATAAAATTTGGTCCCCCTCTTCCAGGTGGCATGGGATTGACCAAACTACCCCCCCTCCATTGGCCAAATAGCCAGCGAGATGTAATTGATGTTAGCTCTTCAGAGGGGTGGCTCGAAATTCGTGCTTGCAAATGGCATTGGGTGCACTTCCTAGCAAATTCATTGGCATCTTTGAGGGAGTGCAGCTAATAATACCCGGCCCACATGACTTTAGTCATCAAAGCTCTTCCTCCCGAAGGTTCCCACATTTTCCCTTATGTACTTCCTTCATGAAGTGTTGCGCTTCTTCTTTTGATACACATCATAGAAGGGGGACGGTGAATCCCTGCTTATATAGCTTGTTGTTGATTAAGGTGAAACGAGCGGCTTTGTTTTTCACTTTCCTTGCCTCTTCCCTATTGTTGGAGTTCCACGGTAGCCAAGAACCTAGCTATATCTTGTGCCCATTCTGGAGTCCTCGCTTATTTTCATGATTCCTAGTCTGATGGCTGGGATTTCTATTGCTTTGGTGGTCACCTTCCATAGTAGGGCCGTTTCATCTTCCCTAAATGCCACTCATGCTAGTCTGTCGGCCTTCTAATTGTCTTCTCGAGGGATGTGGTTGATTTGGAAGTAGTTGAAATGGTCGCACCTTTTGTGCACCTGCTGCAACTATTTTTAAAGTTTTTTTTCCTTAGCCAGATATTCCCATGTGATTTGGTTGGTCACAACCTGTGAGTCTGCCTTTATGTGTAACACTGTACTCCCTAAGTTTAAGAATAAAATCACTTTTAGAATTTATCGGGAGCCAGAGTGCTACTAAAATTGACTTAAAAACTTTTCTTACTAACGAAGCACCAGATACGAAAGATCCCATATATAAATAAATTCAATCTTTATTAATTACTTAAAATCTAAAAGAAAGTATGCGGAAGCACTAATTTAAATTCAATAAAGTCTCATGTGTTTATCAAAATAACTTATTAAACTTTAAATCATAAAACTAAGCATGACATAAACTATCTAGACTTCTTCCTCACCTCCCTAGGTTAAATCTTGTTCTGCAACCTCATACTCATAAATATCATCACCTGAATGGTTAAAAAATAAAAACTTACAAAAAATGAATCGAATACTCAATAATTAACACATCATTCAGTCAATATAATAAACATAAGGTTTTCTTAAAAATATGCATATTCATAAATACATATGTAAATAACATGAACATGAACTTATCTTTTACTTGTCATAGGCCTGTATCCACTGTTGACCCCCATGAGTTAGGGTTAGCGAATCTAAGTAAATTCTGATTCTACTCGTGGTCGCAAGTTGTGAAATCTATACATAAAGAAGACATATTGTGTGCACTACGAGTATGTACAACCTGGCAATGAAATATGCCCATAACATATGGTACCGTCTTCATATCATAACATAGTCTGTTACGTATCTTATCATTCATATTTCATCATAATGATACTTGCATACTTATCATATCATAAATTTCAAATGAAATCGCATTCTTTCATAAAATGTCGTGATACATATTTCCTCACATAAAATCATGATTTTTCATAAATCTTTCGATACTCAACTCCTTTCATAAAACTATGAATTTTCATAAATAATTTAATGCATAAATATTCACATAAATCATGAATTTTTATAAAATATTTAATACATGTTTTGCAACTAACACGAAACTTATGCATAAAATTCTAATATTTATGACTCAAGTATATAAAAGGGACTTCCAATGGAGGGCATACATGCATAATATTTTTATAAAAGACATGTCGGTTATTATACATACGTGTAAGGATATGGTCATGCTATTTACTTCGCAACGTTAATCAAATATTTCCAACATAAAATCGATCACGTGAACTAGAAGGAGAGAGAAAACGTGAGGGACGCTAGTAGACTAGAAGTGCTCTGCGTGATTTTGGATAAGCAAAAACTACACTAGGGTTTGAAGAGGAATGAAATAAATGTAAAGTGCATGGGGTTGAACGTATATATAAGAAATCGTATTAAGAGTTTTAATGTGAAAATAATTTGTAAAATTGTAAAATTGGGACATGAATCCTAGTGGAAGGTGGAGACGTGCATGGCTTAGAGTTTGAGAAGCAATTGATTAAAGAGTTTTAACGTGAAGATGACTTGTAGAGTTTTATCCCTGTTGGAATAGGATGTCGACGAGTTCGAGTTCGAGTTAGACTCGATTACGATCATTCAATAAGAGAGTTTGAATTTAAAAATATGATCTAGTAGTTCATTCAATGTAGGATTAGCATTAACTTGACTGTTTAGGAGATTTCAATCAGTGATGATTTTAAATTGAAATAAATTTCTAATAGATAATATTTAAATTCTAAAAAGAATCTAACTCGTTCAATAAATAATAAATGTGATTTAACCTAATTATTAAGACTAATTCAAACTCATAATCAATCTCAGTAATTTATCACTCATGGACCAATATAGCCCATTAGATATACTTTGGGCCTAATAAAAATTATCAATATTCTGACCTTAGAATTATTGGGCTGGGTCATTACATTATGTTTATTTTTGTTGCCCCTAAGGCTTCGACTACGGCGAGTCCTACCAGAACTACCTCATAATCGGCTTCATTGTTGGTAACCTTGAATTCGAGCCTTATTGTGTAGTACGATTCCATGCTATCCTCCGTTATTACATACACTCATACTTCTCTCCTAGAACGGGAGGATGATTCCTCGACTTAAACTTGCCACGACTTCCTTGCGAGGGGCTCCTGAATTTTTTCGGAGAAGTTAGAGAATTTCGCCACAAAGTCGGCCAGCACCTATCCCTTCACTACGATTCGGGGAATATAGTTCATGTCAAACACACTCAACACGATTGACCATCTTACTAGCCGACCTAAGGTGTATGGCCGTTGCAATGTTTTTTGTAGAGTTGTTGTTTTTACTTCTCTTATGAGATTAGCCTGAAAGTACAGTTGTAATCGACGAGCGGCTACTACTACTAGTGCGAATGCTAGCATCTTCAGTCTAGGGTATCAATCAATCTGACCTCAGCTCCCCTTATAGCTAGACTGATGTAGTAAATCGGTTTTTTCATATTTCCCTCTTCACATATCAAGGCGATAGATATAGCTTCTGATTTGACAAACAAATATAGGAACATAGTTTCTTCTTGTTTGGCTTGGCTTAAAACCCCCCCCTCCCGGGGGGGGTGTGATAGATACTCTTTAAGTTGTACGAATGCCTTTTCACACTCAGCGTCCCAATTTTGACTTAGAAGATTGGTAGGCCTTTTTCTGTTGATCTCAACATAAACTTGTTGAGTGCTACTATTCTCCCGACAAGCTTTTGTACTTCATTTAGGCTATTCGGTTGTTCCATTTTAATGATCGCCTGGAGTTTCTCAGGATTAGCTTCGAGTCCCCTTTCTGATAACATGAAGCCTAGGAATTTGCTTGACTGTACTCCCAATGCGCATTTTGTTAGGTTGAGTTTCATTTGTATTGCCATAACACACTGAAAGCTTACCTCAGATCCTCTACGTGTTGCTCCGGCTCTTTGCTTTTGACTAATAGGTTATTGACATACACCTAATGTTCTGCCCGATTGTTTCTTAAACATTATGTTTACCAACCTTTGGTACATTGCTCCGGCATTTTTAAGCCGAAAGGCATCATTTTGTACCAGCATAACCCTCAATTGGTTATAAATGCCACTTTATCTTGGTTATTTGGGCTCATACGAATTTGGTTATATCTGAAGTAGGGCGTCCATAAAACTTAGCGTCTGATGTCCTACTGTAGAGTCCACGATAAGGTCAATTAGGGGTAATGAAAAACTGTCTTTAGGGCAGGCCTTATTAAGATCCGTAAAGTCAACGCATATTTGTCACTTTCCATTGGGTTTTTTTTACAAGAACCACATTGAGAGCCACTCCGAGTAATGGGTTTCTCTAATCAATCTTGTTGTTAGGAGGCGATCAACCTCTTTGGCTATAGTTGCGTATTTCTAGGTACTGAAGCTTCTTTTTCTTTTCTTGACTGCTCGTGTGTTCGGGTTGACATTTAAGTGATGTTCTATAACTTCAGCGTCAATTCCTAGCATGTCCTCGTGGCTCCAAGCAAATATGTCCCGGGGTTCGGCAATGAGTTACTTTAGTTGTTGCCTTTCTTCTCCCTCCAATTTGGTGCTGATTCTCATCACGACCCTTTTGTGAGCTTGGTCTAACCTAATTAGCTTGAGGGGCTCATAGACCCCACCCTGCCTTAAGGCCTCTTCATCTTGTGTCTCTACTTCATGTACCGTAATCTCAAGAGGGGGGCAGAGATTAACTATCTATTGTTGCGGATTTGACCACCTTGATGTCCTTTTTCCCGTCTTTGAGCTCTTACACGTAGCATTCCTTGGCAAGTACTTGCTCGCTGTAAATTTTTCTAATATCTGTTCTGTTGGAAACTTCATCTTAAGGTGGTAAATGGAGGTTATGGCTTTGAACGCGTTTAGGGTCGGTCGCCCAACCAAAGCATTGTAAGATAACCAGGTTTTCACTACAAGAAAATATATATCGTTTGGGTGGACAAATGGGGGCAGGACCTTGCTATCACTGGTAGGGCAATGGAACCAATAGGTTGCACCATTTCTCTCGAGAATCCTTTCAAGGGGTGGGCATTGGGTGCAACCTGTCATGGTTGATTCCCACCTTCATAAATGCATTCCGAAAACAAATGTCCACCGAACTGTCATTGTCAACAAGTATTCTTTTCGTGGTGTAATTAGCTACCAACAAATCATTGTGCTAGTAGATCACTCCCTTACAGTCATCATTTTTTAAAGATATGGTAGCTGTGGGTCGTGCCTTTGGTTGTTTCTTCGGTTTTTCAATACTGTAAACTTCTTGATATCTGGCTCTGTGGGCACAGTCTTTTCATCCAAAAGAGGTTGGCCACCTCTAGTGAATCCTTCGGCGATGGTGCGTATTTCCCTGAGCGGACCATTGTTCCTCTAGTCATGGTTTTCCCTTAGGGCTCTTCTTCTTGGGCTTTTGCTCCTACCTTAGAGGTGAGGCATTTCGGGTGACTAGCGTTCAAGCTCGCCACTACTAGCATTTCTTCAATTTTTCATTTTAAAGTGTGGAGATCCTCCATCCAATGCCTACATTATGGTAGGTGCAAAATCACTAGGCCCTTTGGGAGCGGCCTTTGCTGCCTTGGATTGGCTCCTCGGCCTTATCTTAGATGTTCATGTTGGAGTATTGGACCCTAGGGTCGACCATCCGTCTTGGAACACCCATTTCTATCCTCCTTTATCGCGGGTTTCTTTTTGCCCTTGGGTCCTTCTCTCAGTCTCTTTCTTGGGCACCCTCCTTGCTTGGTCCTGTGATAGCTCCATTTTCGATTTTCTTGGTGCGGTCAAGGCTCGTAGGGTATCCTCAGCATTGACGAATTCGTCTGCTTTGTCCATGAATTCCTACAAAGTCGTTGGGGTCTTCCTCTCTTTGATAACTCTGCAATAAATGGCTTTTGGGTCAGATGCCTCCCAGCAAAGTTGCTAGTGTGATCTTTTCATCTTGGTCGTCCACCATCATGCGCTTTTTGTTAAAGCAAGCACGATAGGCTTTCAGGCTCTCATCCTCTCTCTGTTTTACCATAAGGACATATGTGGCAGGCTCTTCCTCCTTCTACTCACCATAAATTAGGTAAAAAATTGTCTATCCAATTCTTCAAAAATGTCTATTGAACTTGGATGTAGCACCTCAAACCATCCCCATGTGGCTCTTTTTACGGTTAAAGGAACACCTGGCATGCTATCTCCATGGGGAAGCCATGGAGTGTTATATGTGCTTTGAATGTTTCGAAGTGTTCGACAGGATCCTTGGATCCGTTGCACATCTTGACCTAAGGAACCTTGAATTTTGGTAGAAGTGGTTTTGCCAGGATCTTCATGCTATAAAGTAGGTCAGTGCTGGTGGGCAGTTGATCGACAGACGAGGATGCTCTTATTTTCCAAGCCATTTTCTCATATTTGCCCATGAAGTTGCGTAAATTGTTGTGAAACTTCTTTTTCTCGTCCTCTTCGTCGTGAGGCTATATGGTATGTCAGTGCCGGTGAGTAGTTGATCGACATGGCTTAGTGCGGCCCTACGCTTCAAGGCCTCATTTTCACGATGAAGAGCCTCCATTTCTGATGTCATTCTTCTTAACTTTTCCTCCATTTCCGCTAATCTTCTCTCCATGTTTGCAGAAGTGACTTCCTAATTTCGTGTTGCTCGAGCGTGTGTTGTCGTAGGAATGTGAAAGACACATTGAGATGAAGATATCCCATAGATGGTGCCAATTGTTGTGGACGTATTTCACACTCGTCAACGCCTCTCACAAACTTGTACCAAAAAATTCAGAGCAGGCCTGAATGTTTTGTTAGGTTACTAATATAATTCCTCCAATGCTTAAGTTATGTTACTAATATAATTCCTTTTATGTTTCCAAGGTTTGACTCAACTTACCTTCGTCTTGAATTTCCTCCGATATTTATTAAGGGAGGGCTTGCTCAGGTCTGTGTAACCACCCAATCCCATCATTCAAATTGGATTCAGGTTAATTACCGTAAAACTCCTCTTTATCCTGCCTGGGATACTTATCTGGAGGAAAGACATTTGAATTTCCATGTTATTCGAGCATGGTTATGCAACTACTTTGTTCGTCGGTTGCATAGGATGAACTGGCTAGGGCCGAATGTATGGATTGTCTTTATCGAGCCCCTGGGCCCCTATGGCGTATGGGCAGGCCCATTGGGGGGAGAAAGGGGGTTTCGAGCCTTCCACATGCAATGTCATCACAGCTCCTCACCAACCTTATATGAGACTGAGCACACACAAGACATCATTTATCGATTGCATTCGTAGTATAATATATATTGTTATCTATATAAATTATATTAAATATTCAATAAATACCAAATTGAAGAAACTTAGATTCACGTACAACTTGGTCAGGTCTGCAACATTGGAAATCTCGCGAATGAGGATTGACATATAGCCGACCAGGACTTAACGGACCGCCGCCCAAATGTTAATGCTATCACGAGAATGCTCTGTCGCCGACCGTTTGTGCAAGTGTCTTTTTCGTATTGTCTATTCTTATTAGGAGAGCAAAAGCTTTGACTCGGACCAAATACCGGATAGCAATAATTTATTTCTCAACTGTTACCTTACCTTACCTTACCTTACCTTACCCTCTACACGAGTCTAGTGTTTTTTTATTTTTTAAAATAATATTAATATAATCTCTCATTTTGTTTCTTTATTTTGATCGTTTATATATTTAATTTTTTTAAAAAATTTTTTACTTATTAATTAAAAAAATCATTATTAGTGTATTGATATTTTTTTATTTTTTAAAAATATTAAAAAATTTAAATTTAAATTTTACCTAAACGGCATAACCAGCCTAGCAGCACTTTTTTTTTTGGGTTGTTTTCTGGGCAAATCAGGGCCAAGAGGAAATCTAGCTTTCATAAAGTGATAAAAAAATTTATCTATAACCATAAAAGCATGCCTCGAGGTATGTGTGTAAACAAGTTAATTTAAATACGAAGTAAGTTCGGGATTTACATCGAGTTAATTTGGACTTTTTGTTAATATTGTTATAAGGTTTATACATACGTATATAAATGATTATATAAAGAAGAATTCAAGTGAAGGAACATCATTTCCTCTAATCTCTTTAAATATTGTCCTTGTAAGTATAGAGATAATAATATAAAACATAATAAATATGAAGTTATAAAAGTTTATATGATCCGAGTCAGCTTTTATACAAGTTGTATAGTTTAATACTCAATTATAATTTTGTGCTTATAAATTTGCGTGAAATGGGTCCTATATTATTTATTTCTTATTTAATAATGTTTAAAATAATAATAATACAGACAAATATAAGAGCATCTTCAAGTTTAAAGAAGAACTTAGGTAGATTTTGATCCATTATTTATTGTCTCCAAGCAAGTGAGCACTTAAGGCCTTGTTTGTTTTTAAGACCAAAATTTTAAATTTTAAAAACTTTAAAAACCTCTCATCCCATCATTATAATTTTTTTAAATCTCTATATAAAATAAAATAAACAATTCAACTTTTTCAAATCTCAAGATAAATATAATATTAAAAAATATATTTTAATAATATTTTATTCAACATTTCAACTTTAATCTCATCTCATCCCATCTCTAAAAATAAACAAAGCGTTATGGTCCCGTTTATTTAAGTGAATAGCACTATAGAAGACTAGAAGTGCTTTATAAACGACATCATGACAACCTTTTTGTCACCTAATCACGTTTCCATTAACCACAGATACTAAGAAAAGCATAAAAGATCGATCCGGGGGTTGTCAATGCACATTGCAAAAGCTATAAAAAGCTAGAATCCATGTGATCTCTTTTTAACCGGACATAAAAACCATTCATGTTCATCTACTCAAAAGAAGAGAAATTAGCTTCCTTTTAAATAGAAATCACCAAAAACAAGATTAGATATGTAGAAAAAATAGATTGTAATAAAGAAACAATATATAAAATTTTGAGAAAAAACATTTAAATACAATAGGTAGAGAGAACATTGATTTCTATGGATGGGCCAGGTTTATTCATTGGATGGGAAAGTTGAGAGAAAAGCAGGTATAGGGATGGAAAAGAAGGAAAAAAATTTAAGGAATGAAAATAGTTGAAGAATAGACAGATATTATATTTAAATTCTTTACTGGAGGATATACTTGCTGTATCATTTTGTCCCGGTTCCTGTCTCTTCTTCCACATCACTGGATAATCCGATGGCTCCAGATGGAAACCACTCACCCATGGACCCCTCTTTTTCCTTCTTGTTTTCTCATCCGCCAAACAAATGACAAATTAATCCACTCTCCCATTTCTTTCCTTCCTCTCCATACTCCCGAAATCCCTCCTCATATCAATATAAAATTAATATAATTTCTTGATCAGGAGGAAGCTCATTTGTTTTTTTTAACACCCTTTATTTAATAATTGAGCATGGATTCTCTATTGTAGTTTTTTTGACCAAGTTGCCTCACGTTTTTTATATCGATAATTTGAAATAATGCTATTCCTATCTTTGAATTTTTGCATCTCAAGTATATCAATAATCAATTGATGGTGACGCATTTGGACTATTTGAGTGATTTTTTCCCATCAAAACTTAACCACCACTCCAAAATACGTCACATTTGTTTAACAAATCCAAGACAAATAAAGACATTTCTCATTAAGATTCCTCTGCGTTTGCTTCACAACCGAATTTTGACCGAAAAAGAAATTGGAACTGATATTGAACACCATCTTTACTTGAATGTTGGTTAACCAAAACTTCCATCAAAGTTATCAAGCTTCTATTGGACCCAAGCTTATCAAAGTAAGCTCAAGTCTGATTATTACGCAGACAAACATGGAATATGACAAACTTTATAAGAATCTTGAGGCATCAGATCACAGGGAATTTTGTTCATAACATAAACAATCGGTATCAGATAGGTTAGAGAGTTGAGCTGATTAGCAAAGCTCAAGATTCAGAGGTCTTGAACAGCATGTCACAAACCACAATGATTTAGAGGCAATTTTATCCACAGCAAGAACAGAAAAGTTTCTGAAATAAAAGTTACATTGCATAAGACTTCTTTCATGCGACAAATGAGCGGTAGAGCAGGGAATCATGGTCGAGTGTAATGCGTACCAATTGCGAAAAACACTTTTCTGGCCATAACAGAAAACAATGCTGCAATTCTCAAAGCATGCAAAGGGGCTTTTTATGTGCTTTCTTCATCTTTTCCCAACCTGGGTTACTCCTTGTAGGAAGGATCTTTTTTACGAGAGATCACCGGAAATTCGTCATACTGTTCGGAAAAACCAAGACTCTCAGCCATGCTTTTCAGAGACTCATAAACCTGGTACATAGAAGGTCTATCCTTTGGCCTAGAAGCCACACAAGTACAAGCAACTTTCATAAACTGAACAATTTCATCGTCATGACCTTTTCCACTGAGAGCCTTATCAATGGCATCCTTGCTGCCACCAGTGACGAACAACTGACTCACCCAAGCCACCAAATTACCCTTGTATACTTCCCCTGCATTGGTAACTTCAAGAGGCTTCTGCCCAGTCACCAACTCCAAAAGCACTACCCCAAAACCAAAGACATCCCCTTTCAACGAGGCAACCATTGTGCTCGAGTACTCGGGAGCCACATAACCAATCTCCCCCAAATCGCCATTCACAAACGAGCTATCACCAGAATCACGTGAACCCACAAGCCTTGCTAACCCGAAGTCCGATATGCGGGCTTCGAAATCATAATCGAGAAGAATGACATTGGAGCTAATGTTTTGGTGCATATAGGGTGGCTGACACGCATGGTGAAGCCAAGCAAGTCCTC
This sequence comes from Pterocarya stenoptera, assembly GCA_003123785.1. NCBI lineage: Eukaryota > Viridiplantae > Streptophyta > Magnoliopsida > Fagales > Juglandaceae > Pterocarya > Pterocarya stenoptera. The sequence continues at coordinate 133,004 of QEOT01124102.1, forward strand.
TGGCAGCCCCCAAACCGATTCGCAGCCTCGTCGGCCAGTCCATGAAGCCATACTGACTATTGGCATTGCCGCTTCCATGCAGCTGAGAGTACAAAGTCCCATTAAACATGTGCTTGTACACCAAAAGCTTCTCTTCCTCCACCACACAAAAGCCCAATAATGGCACTAAGTTGGGATGCCTGAGCTGCCCCAACCTGTTCATCTCCGACCGGAATTGCTTCTCGCTGAGCTTACAAGCATTAAGCCGCTTGATCGCGAGGGCCGACCCATCCGGCAACACGGCCTTATAAGAAACCCCTGTTCTCGTCGAGATTACGATGTTTTCAGAATCGAAATTGTTCGTCGCCGCCAACAAGTCCGCCAACCTGACTTTCACGATGGGTTTCTGAAACAAAGAAACTTGAACAAGCTTGTGTGACCTCAGCAGCTCGACCCAGAAACCACCACCCTTCTCGCCACTACCACCGACACCATAGCCACGCTTTTCCCCACTCCGCCTAACGAAGCACCACCACCAGATCAAAAATCCCAGAAACAAAGACCCGGCGGCACCTATAACACCGGCGGCGACGATAATGGCGAGGCTTTTGCTGCTTAGTCCCCCACACTTGGATCCGAGGGGCTTTCCACAGAGCCCATTGTTCCCATCAAAGACTGATTCGTCAAATTTCCCCAAATCGGATGGTACAGAACCGGAAAGATCGTTGTTGGCCACGGAGAACTTCTTCAAGCGATCCAGGCGGCCGAGGCCGTAAGGGATCGAACCGGAGAGCCGATTACCGCTCAAGACCAAGGTGTTGAGGAACTTGCAATCGGCGATCTCCGAAGGGATCGGGCCGGAGAGTTGGTTGGAGGAAAGATCTAGGTTTACGAGGTAGGGCAGCCAGAGGCAGATTTGAGGAGGGATGGGGCCGGAAAGAGCATTTCCGGAGAGATCGAGGTTCTGGAGGCTCCGGCAGTGCTTGAGGGACTCTGGCAAGGCACCGGCTAGCTGCATGGAGGGGAGCTGGAGGCCGAGGAGGCGGGTCTCCTGCTGGTTCCAGCAAGACACACCTACGAGCTTGCAGATTGCAGCTACGGAGATGTCGCTGAAGGTCCAGGAGCTAAGCTTGTTTGCGGGGTCCGAGAGCGAGCGCTTCACGCCCTCAAGACACATCACGTCATCTTCAATAGATTGGCAGGGATCAATCAAGCAAAACAGCAAGATCGAAGCTAAGAAAGGAACCAGAAAGTTCATAGCGGAAAGAGCTGGAATAACAACAGGAACTGGGTCTTTTACTTCACTGCGAGAGTTCTCACTCAGAGCTAGAGCTGTGAGGTGCTGCTGCGAAGCACAGGACTGGAGTGGGCTCTGCGAAGAAGGTGGTGGAGAAGAAGAAGTAGGGGAGATAATAGATATGCTAGGAAGGAGGGGATCAGATATGCTCACATGGGGGAAGGGGACTGTGACTGTGTTCGGTACGCTCACACACACTCAAATGCAGCTTTTTTGACCGCCAGTTGATTTTTCTTTTTTTCGCTTGAATTTCAAGAAATGTAAAAGCGACGCCGTTTACCATTCAAGGAAAGTAGGCCTTGTGATGTGACAAATAGGCTTCTTCCTCGTTCAACGAAGAGGTTTGAAGTTTTGAAAGCGACCAAATTTACATGAAAAATGTTAAATATACTTTAAATAAGATTGGATCATATTCTTTCACTATTAATGCATGTTTTAATAAGGAGTTATGTTGTTTATAAACTTAAGTACTAAGCGACATCCACGTGTTAGATACGTCAATAAAGAGACTTGCAAATATATTCTCTAATCTAAAGCTAGAAGTCTCTATTTTCTTACCATTAACAAAAAGAACATGAAGCTTTATTTTGATTGAAATCCTTTAGTCTTTTTTGAAAGGGTAAATTGCTAAAAAATATTATAACTATATTATAATATTCTCAAATGCACTTTTGAATTACTATAGTTTCAACTTCTTTGTTAAAAAATTGAATAATATGATTATTCTTCTTTATCATAAAATAATATAATTATCCTCGACTAAAAATATGTTGCCACCATGGTCTTTCGACATGGGAGCTATGACTTCAGATTCTAGAATTATGAATAATGCTACATATAGCCATGGAGTGCACAAGTATTATGCAATTGTTTTAAAAAAGAGTAAAATCTATTATTAAAAAATTATTTTTTCATGTAGGTCTCATATTTATTCACTTTTTTCAAAGTGATTATGTCACACTTGCATACTCACGACTACAACTATCATTTCTCTTTTTTTAGCTTACATTTTCTTATCATATATAAAAGAGAATCTTATCAACAAAATCTTAATATTTCACATATTATATTTGTGTATTGCCCCTTTGATAATCAAATTGCAACAATGATGGGCGTTTATATATATGCTCTTAGTTTTTTCAACCATGTTAATAGTTTAGGCCTATACTTCGATAATTAATTTTAGTGGATCTCAATTTTATTAATTTTCATTTGGTCCATGTGTATGTGTATATACTCCGTGAACCTATTTTTCTAAAAGCTAAAAATAAATTAAAGCTATGATTTTCTTTAGAATAATTACATTTCCACTCCCAAAATATGATCTTCTTTCTTTTTTTTTTCCCTTTGATCACAAACTACCAAAACCGGCAATTGGTATCTTAAACGTCCAAGAGATATGGAATATGAATGTTAAAGGGTAGATAAAAATTTTGTATGGAATGAATGCAATGATATTCTACCAACCAAGAAAAAAATTTGAGAAGAATATGGCTCATAAGAAATGCACTTATCTTTGAAAATCAATTTGAAAGCACCGAGAATGACAGTTAAAATTGCAAGGGAGGGACTGGAAGATTTTCAGCAAGCTCAAATTGTCCTAAAGGAAAAACAAAACATGGGTGGAGTTGCTAGGGTAATAGCAAGATGGCGAAAACCAGAGCATAGAGTTGTTAAAGCAAATTGGGATGAAGCTCTTGACCTCGAGACAAAGAAAATTGGTATTGGAATTATCATTAGAAGCTCGAAGGGCCCACTACAACAAAAAGGGCTTTTTGCGATCAATTTATCGCGACCAAAAGATTATTTGCAACTAAAATTAGTTGCGAATAGTCTTTTCGTCGGGATAAATTGGTCGGAAAAGGCCGTTTGTGTTGTAGTGGGGGGAGATTGTGGCATCACTTTGCACAAACAAAAAGAATGTGACAACCTATAATAGTTGAAAGTAATGCACTTTGGAGGGCAATGGAATTATACTCCGAGCTAGAACTCATTGAGGTGGTATTCAAAAGTGATGCTCAATCAGCTTGCTAAACTTGCTCTATCTTTTAGTAAGGAACAAGTTTGGATTGAAAATGAACCAACTGCTTTTCATAGTTGTGTAATAGAGGATAAACTCTGTAATGTTTAATTCTTTTAAATGAAATAGAGTCGATAGACTTTCTTCTCAAAAAAAGACGAGGTTTTGACGACTTGAGACTCGACTAAGATATTACAATTAAAATTATGTCACATCCTAATTTCTATCGATCATAATGATCATATTTTCACTCATGAGAAAAATTAATAAAAGCTGGCGATCTCATATATCAATTATTAATTTTGATGGTTTAAACAAAAATGAAAATCTGATAGTTGGGGATGGAAAAGGTAACTATCCAATTTTTGAAGTATAGATGTTAAGGTGTGTTTTGTAGCCATCACTACGACGGCCCTGGGTGCCTGCAAAAGAGGAAGAAGTGGTGGTTGTGTCCGTAACACCTTCGATGCTAAATTTAGAACATGTTTTCCACATATAATCAAAAAAGGAAAGCTCAAAGAGTTCAAAGTGTGGTCAATCTTCTTCTCTTGCCAGGCTTTTTCTATTTATGCTAAATCCCTTGAAGGATCCCAGACCCTTATGTCGTTGTAATGATCATCCTTTGTTCTTGATGGCTTGGCAACGCATTTAATGCAACTATTCGGCTTCGGTGCTTGCCATTCGACATTGCATTTAATGCACTGGGCTCAAGGGAGGGCCATCTCTTTCACTCGTGGGTCGGCTTGGGCTTCTTTCCTATCATCCTCTAGCCCGCCGAGTCATGGGTCAAGGGCTTTGGTGGAATGGTTTGAGATCAGCCCAACTAGGTACAAGAACCCCTTCTAGCTACCCCATAAATTTCTGCCATGCAAGCGTGGTGAGAATTAGGGGTGTAAATCGGTCTAGTCCGATGATGGAACAAAATTTTCAATCCATCATTTTCATCAGACCGGACTGGACTGAACATCCATAGGGTCCGATCTGACCTAATTATTTTATTATTTTTTTCATCTTTTTTTTAAAGAAATTAATAAAAAAATCATTTAAATTACTAAATTAAAATTAAGTGAAGTATTAATATGGATTATGTAACTAATTCATTAAAAGAACATTTTACTATAATTATAGTTATGACGTTGATAGTTACTACTCACTAATTTAGATTTTACTCTTTAGTATGCATAATTATTAATCGAGAAACAATGAATTCGCTCAACTTAGTGCTCGAGCAAAGCTCTAACCGTGAGTTCGCTCAAGGTGTGCTCGAGCAAAGCTCAACTCGTGAGTTTGCTCGAGTCTCGCGCGACAGTGGGCTCGAGTAAGCCATAAACTCCAATGTTTACTCAAGTCACGCTCGACATCCTGCTTGAGCCAATGTTAATGAATTTCAAATAATTTTATTGTACATAGATTATTCATACTTGCTTACAACTTAGGTATTTAAAAAAATTTACCTAATTATTTTAATTAAGTGTAAATAGTAGAGTATGTATAAATATATGATGTATTAACTATTTACATAGAATGACACAAATTATCACAATATTTATGATTTATTATTAATTAATAGCATATATTATTTTATATTTTAGGTTGTCAAAATAATAAATTAGATACAATTACATCATTAACTTATATAATTACTATATAAAATAAGATATTAAATTATTTAAAATATTTAAAAATATATACATGGGTTCAATCTAATTCAGTCCGGTCCAGTCTAAAATTTATATACTTGGGACCAACCGAATGTCATCGGTCTACATATTTTGGGACCGAGACCTATCGATCCATAATTTGGTTTGGTCTGGTCAATTTTGCCAGTCCAGACTGAATTACTTACAGCCTAGTGGGAATTTTATTTTCCCACACTTCTCAACTCCCCTCTTAAATTCATTCCATTGCTACAACTTCCCGCTCCTTAAGAATCGGCGTAACAGTCACATCCCCACGTCCTATCAGCTCCTCGCTTGGGCTACTAATCCGCTGTCTTTCCCCTATTTATATCTCTCCTATTCCTGGAGCGTGCACTTCTTCTCTTCCAATTTTCAATTCTCTTACCAAGTGCCCTTTTCTTCAACTTTAACCCTCCTTCTTTTGTTGTTCCTTATATCTACTCTTGATGGCATTTGAGAACACTTCTCATTGGGAGCCTCATTCCTACAATAGGCATTGATGGTCCACCGTCGTTGACCCCACAACCCTTGGTGCACTACATAGTTTGCACGAAAGTCCAAATTTCGTTGTCTTGGAGGTTCCAAAATTTGAGTTTGGGGAGGTCAATTTTAGGGGCAACGCTGAGAAGGTTGCCTTGTACGTTACTATGTTTTCGCAAGGTCTAAGGCTCCCCTTTCACGCCTAGTCTGTGATGTTCTGGACTTCTTGGGCCTGGCCTTGGCTCAGGTGCATCCCAACGCTTGGAGGATTCTGACGTTCTGTTGTGTGGCGTGGCATGGCGCATGGTCTTGGAGTCCGTTAGGGAGGAGTATCATGACCTATTCACCTATGAGTTTCTGTTCACTCACGTGGTTTGTGCTCTGGAAGAGAACATCTGCAGTTTCCACTCACGTCCTAAGTCTTGTCTCACCCGGCTCAAGGCACTCCACTCTAACACCAATAAAGTAAATTTTTCTTCCCGTCGGGCGAAGGATGGGAATCCCCACTTGGTGTAGTCGCTCCCCAGGAAGTCTTCATTCGTCTGATTAGTGAGTCATTCTCAATAATAGAAAGATCAGAATCGACTTATTCAAGCGCAAGAGAGCTCCCATTCAGCTAGTGTACTCCTAATTCTAAGAGCACCAGGAGGAGGTCGGGACCAATACTTTTTTGATAGAGGAAACTATCGTCTGGTTCCTCGTCTTGCCAGACTGGTCCTAAGTCTTGAAGGTGTACCCAGTCCCAGGAGGGGTTAAATAGCCATCCGAGGGCCCATCGAGCGAAGTGACTAAGAGACCCTTTCAGAAGTGCAAAATGGTCCCTTCTGGGTCAAGAGGATCTAGTGATGATTCGGGGCGATTCGAATCTTCTTTTTTGAGGGTGATACAAACACTTCTGTTCGTTCAGGACATTCCCACCACCTTGCCAGGCAATCAGTGGGAGTGCCTAGCCATGATCGAGATCTTATGATGCTGAGTGAGGATGGGTCTTCGGCATCCTCATCCTCAATCGGCTCGTCCATTAAGCAGGATGTCTCCTCATCCATCACTTCCGACAAGGTTTCTCGGCCAACTAGTTCCACGAGTGAATCCTTTCTTACAGTCAGTAAAGGGAGCGGCCAATGATGTAAAGGCAGGGGAACCTTCAACAATGCATGCGTCAGATGCTCCTCAGGCCTTCACTCTCGAGCGTCCTAATGGCTCGGTGCCTCAAAGCGGAGATGGCGCTTCTTTCTCTTATCCTTTAGGATCTGAAGCTGAGGGGCTAGGGTCGAGGAGATACGAGAGATGGCTGACTCACTTAGTAGCATTCTTTCCCTGGTGGGGCTTCTTCTCCTATATTGGTCCCCATACATGTTTGGTTTTGTGTTTTCGCTTCTTAACTAATTTTGTTTGGTTTTGAGTTCCTTACAGCCTGGGTCTTGGACGGTTGGGCCGTGGTGGAGAACGAGGTTAAGGCCCTACGCAGTTTGGGAAGGTAGGATGTTCAAGCTCAAGGTCACACTCGAGTATGCCGAGAAGGCCTTTGACGAGATCAAGGCCGAAAATGGGATATTTTTGGCAAGATGATCAAGGACCTTTGTAAGGAGGAGTTTGACCTCTACACGAACAAGGAGGCACAAAGGCAAAAAATATCTCACCGTGTGTTCGCCACTAGGGCAACTGCTGAAGAGAGGGATTTGGAGCAAGTGCGACCACTTTGCTTGAAGAAGGGGATGAGGGAGGCCCACCAACACTACCTAGACTGCATTGCCTTGCTGGTAGAAGCTGAAGAAGTCCATCATGGCTTGGTTACACATATCGGGGAACTCCAGTCCGAGAAGGACATGTTGGCAGTGAGGAATGCTGCGCTCTAGAGAGAAAGATTAGCCTGAGAATCTGTACGTAAAGTTGGTGGAGTCTCATTTACGGCTTAAGGAGGAGATGAGGTCCCAGAAGGAATGGGTGAAGAAGATAGAAGCCAAGCTTGCCGTTGTCAATGACAAACTCACTAGGATCACCCCTTAGCTAGCGACGGTCAAGCGGCTTTGTAACAAGGCTTGGGGTTGCGGGTACTCCTGAGGATTAAAAAGGGGAAGGGACACTTGGAGGCGAACCCCAGCAACAATCTCGACTCTCTGCATCTAGCTCAATTCGTGCCTACCCGGGAGGATCGCGACTCCCTTGAATTTTTGGGTCTCGACTTGATGCATGAAGCCTTCCCCGACCTAACTTCCTGTCCTTAACTATGTAAATGTTATTTTTCATCCCGCCTGAAAGCAAGGGGCTTTGTATTTTGTAGCGTTCGAACATATAATAAATATGATTTTTAGAGCTCTTCCCTTGTGTGATTGTGAATACGGGTTTCCTTCTTCAGTTATCTTTGTTTTTTCATATATATCCCTTGCCCTACTCGGTCTTAAGGCTCGATTGAGTCTTCTTCACCAAGGCATGTCCATCGCATGTGCACATGTCTATGGGATACTGACCTAGGGAACCAAGCAGGAGTTGAACTCGACCGCATTGACTGGTGACTGACTGCTAAGGGTCGAGCATGGAGCATCAACCTAAGGAACTAGGTGGGATTCAGAATTGACCATGCTAGGTGGTATTTGGTCGCTGAGGTTTGAGTGCAGAGTATCAATCTAAGGAACCAGGTGGGGTTTAGAATCGACCGCACTAAGTGGCGAGGAGGGACTAGGACACTTAAGAGCGGTGTTCCCTTCTTTGACCGTCGAGGTTTGAGCGTGGACTATTGACCTAGAGAACCAGATGGAATTTGGAATTGACAGCGCTGGGTGGCTAGGATAGACTGGGACACTTAGGAGAGGTGTTTCCTCCTTTGACCGCGATGTTCAAGAGCGGAGTATCAACCTAGAGAATCAGGAAGGATCTGGAATCGACCGCGATGGGTGGTGATTGGTCACCAAGATTATAGTGTGGAGCATCGACCTAAAGAACCAAGCTGGATCTGAAATCGACTACCCTGGGTGGCGGGGAGGGACTGGGACAGTGTAACACCCCGCTCCCAAATAAAGACATTCTTAAAATTTTCAGGAAACCAGTGTGCTACTAAACTTAACCAAAAACTTTTCTTTTAATGACGCGCCAGATGGAAAAGATTCCATAAATAAAATAAAAAAACCTTTAATAAATACTTAAAATCCAAATAAAGTCGGCGGAAGTACTTATTTAAAAAAAAATACGAAAATCTTTTGTGCTTATCAAAATAATTTATTTAGACCTCAAACCATAAAACTAATCATAGCATAATTTGTCTAGGCCTCTGCCTCGCCTCCCGGGGTCAAGTCCTATTCTGCAGTTTCATCCACATAAATATCATCAACTAGGGTGGTCTAAAAGCATAAAAATATACAAAAATGAGTCGAATACTCAATAAACAACACATCATACAGTAAACATAATAAACATAAGATTTCTTAAAAAACATGCATACTCATAAATACATACGTAAATAACATGAACTTGAACTTATCTTTCACTTATCATAAGCTGATACCTACTGTTGACTCCCATGAGTTAGGGTTAGCGAATCTAAATAGATTCTAATTCCACCCGTGGCTGCGGGTTGTGGTATCCATACATAAGGAAGACATACTGGGTGCATTACCAGCATGTACGATCTGGCAATGCAATATGCCCATAACATAGGTACCGTCTTCATATTATAACATAGGTCGTTACATATCTTATCATTTATACTTCATCATAATCATACTTACATACTTGTCATATCATATATTTCAAATGAAATCACATACATACTTGTCATATCTTGTTATATTATATCATAGATTTCAAATGAAATCGCATACTTTCATAAATTTCGTGATACATGTTTCCTCATATAAAATCATGATTTTTCATAAATATTTTGATACATAAATATTCACATAAAATCATGCATGGCTTTTCATAAATATTTTAATTCATAAGATTCACATAAATCATAACTTTTCATAAATAATTTTATGCATAACTCACATGCAATCATGTCTTTTCATAAATATTTTGATGTATAACTCCTTTTATAAAATCATGAATTTTCATAAATAATTTAATGCATAAATCTTTACATAAAATTATGAATTTTCATAATTTTATCATGACTTGGATACGTAAAATGGGCTTCCAATAAAGGACGTACATGCATAATATTTTTATAAAAGACATAACGTTTACCGTACATATGTGATATGTGTGTGAGGGTATGATCATGCTACTTACCTCGTAGTGCTAATCTAATATTTTCTGGGCGCAACTAATTACCTATAAAATACACGTAACTAGTGTAAATTTCTAACTTAACACGCACTTCGTAATCAAAACTTGTATTTATAAATTAACCTGTGTTTCCATAAATCTTGATCCTTCATATCTCTAAAATCACATTGACTCCATAATATTGACATCAATTCTGTATATCTAGAGTTTATATGTCCCACTTAAATTTCTCGAAGTTTGGTCAATTTTCCTAATATTGTACAACCTTTCGTGTGTAACTCTCAAATCAATATGCATATGCATATATATAGATATATCCTATTACGCAAACACATAAATCTGTCCGTCCAATAATAATTTACCTATTCAGTACACAACGTAAGTATGTAATTACTCCAACCTATATATTAAAGCCATGGGACTTAATATGTTGATCACACAAGGAAAGGGTGTACTGCACTTTATCACAGAGAGAGAGAGAGAGAGAGAGAGAGAGAGAGATCGCTTATAGAGGAGATTGGGACGTCCGTGGCTTACAATGGGCTTTTGGTGGTTCGTCGGTGACTCAAGACTAAAGAGCTTGGTGATGGTTAGAGAGGCAGAGAGAGAAACCGAAATCTTGAGAGAGAGTCTAACGTAAGACTAGTGTTTGACGTTGGGAGGAAGAGAAACTAACAGGGGCAGAGAGATAACATGGAGAGAGAGGCTTACGGGGTAGTCTCGGCACGGTGGTGGTTTCCATTATCTACGGCTGAGGGAAGAGGCGTGGAAGAGCTATTAGAGGTGATTTGCTCTGTTTTGTGGGGCTAAAACAGGGATGCTCGACTTCTTGTATATCGCTGGTTTCCTTTTGGCCGTGGGCTGTAAAGGAGGAAAGGTGGTGGTCGGTGCTATGTGGGTGCGTGGGTTTGGTTTCCATGGTAGTTCACGGCAGAGGGAGTAGCTTGGGATGCGGGTTTGAGGGGAGGTGGTTTGTGAAAGAGAAAGTGTATTGTGTGTAAGTGAGGTCCAGCTTTCTCCAAATTTGTTTGTGCTTATTTTTGGGAGTCTAGGATGAGTTTTATAGATGAGGCAAAGGGAAATATCGTGAGTGATAAGGAGATTGGATAAGTTGGAGTTGGGAATTGGTTTTGACCTAAGAATCTTATTCAAACAGGGAATCCAACAATATAAGAATACATGCATGGGATAGGGAAAGAAATTCAAAAAAAGAAAACACTATCTAGAAACCAATCTTAAAATATATCTCAAATTAATAAAATAAAAAATTTAATCCTACTTCATCCATAAAAATATTAACTGAAAAATAATCTAATTATCAAACCCAATAAAACATCCATAATTATTCCTAATAATATTAATCGGGTCATTATAGACAATTAGGAGAGGTGTTTCCTCATTTGATCGTCAATGTTTGAGTACGGAACATCGACCTAGAAAACCAAGCGAGATCTAGAATTGACTGCGCTGGGCGGAGATTGGTTGCCAAGGTTTGAGTGCGAAGCATCGACTTTAGAAACCCGGTGGAATCTGGAATCGACCGAACTGGATACCAAGGAGGGATTGGGACACTTAGGAGAGGTGTTCCCTCCTTTGACCATCAAGGTTTAAGCGTGGAACATTGACATAGAGAACTAGGTGGGATCTGGAATTAACTGCGCTTGGTGGCAATTGGTCGCTTAGGTTTGATCATGGAGCATCAACTTAAGGAACTAGGTAGGATTTGGAATCAACCGCATTGGGTGGCAAGGAGGAACTAGGACACTTAGGAGAGGTGTTCTCTCCTTTAATTGCTGAGGTTCAAGCTCAGAGCATCGACCTAGAGACCAAGTAGGATCCAGAATCAATTGTGTTGGGTGGCAATCAGTCGCCAAGGTTCAAACGCGAAGCATTGACCTAAGGAACTAGTTGGGATCTGGAATCGACTGTGCTAGGTGGCGAGGAAGGACTAGGACAGTTAGGAGAGGTCTTGCATCCTTTGGTCACCGAGGTTCGAGTGTGGAGCATCTACCTAGAGAACTAGGCGAGATTTGGAATAAACCGCACTAGGTGGTGATTGGTCATCGAGGTTCAAGCACGAAGCATCAACCTAAGGAATCAGGCAAGATCTGGAATCGACCATGCTGGGTGGCGAGGAGGGACTGAGACACTTAGGAAAGGTGTTTCCTTATTTAACCATCGAGGTTCGAGCGTGAACCATCGACCTAGAGAACCAGGTGGGATCTAGAATCGACCGCACTAGGTGGCAAGAGGGTTGTCGTATCGCTCAACCATATACACATACTCACACATGCAAACATCATTTCTTATTAATCTCATCACTGGTTCTTTATATGGCGAGTCATTGAATACAAGAGGAAATGGCAACTCCCATCAGTTATGAAGCATCTTGGCCTGCTAATTCGTCGGGCTTTAGCTCGGATGACCTTTGGGCAGCTTTAGATGAGAAGGGGCCTGCTTTCCGTCCCTCCGCTACTCCAGCTTAGGCTCACTATGCTCCTTGCCTCTTAACTCTTGCACGTCACATTCTCTCGCCTCCACTTGCCCGTCGTATACCACTCATATGCCCTCATCTATTGGAAACTTTATCTTTAAGTGGTACGTCAAGGTCACCAGTTTTAAGCTATTCAACGTTGGTCGTCCAACGATGGCATTGTATGAGGAGTGGGCCTTAACCATAAGGAAGTCTACCATGATGGTTGCCATGAGTCTTCTCGTTCCAACGATAAAGGGCAGTGTTATGGATCCCAGCGACTGTACCGTTTTGCCAAAAAATCCCCTCAACGACGTTGGAGATGGTTGCAGCCTATCCTCACTAATCCCCATCTTGGCCAATGCCTCCCAGAAGAGAATGTTGGTTGAACTGCCATTATCCACTAGTATCCTTCTTGTTGTGTAGTTGGCCACCAGCATCGTCAACACCAGGGCGTCATCGTGTGGATAGATCACTCCCTCCCAGTCTGCATTGTAAAAAGAAACTACTGAGGTCTTTTGGGTCTAAGCGTGCTTGGGTGGCCTCCCAACAGTGAAGATTTCCTCATATGTCTCCCTTTGGGCATAAGCCTTTCTGCTAGATGCGAATGCTCCTCCACTAGCGAGACCCCCGACTATGGTCTAGATTTCTCCCAATGAGACATTGATTTGGTTCCGTTCCGACAAATTTCCTTGTCAGGGCTAGTGAATTTGTTTTCAAAAATAAGTTCATTTATTCCAACCCAAATTCTTTTCATAATAACCATAGTCTCCTCCAATTAATCTTATATACAAATCCATACACACCTGTACAAACTCCATACCACTAGACTTCCATTTCTTAACAAGGCTTGCATTTTCTGCCCACACATCAAAAGCAACAGGATAGCTCCAAAAGGCGTGGATCAAAAATTCATCTTCTCTTTGGCATATTGGGCATATAGGATCATCAATAATGCTCTATTATATAAGTTTACTCTTGTTGGTAGGATATTATTGGCAGCTTTCCATAAAAAAAAGCTTGACAACTCCTACTACATCTTGAGTCCATAGTTGTTTCCATTGTTCTGTCTCTTCAGCATCGTAAGATGTCCCACCCTCATTTTTCTTCTTTCTCTGTAAATCAACATAATATGCACTTCTTACTATAACCTTACCATTCTTTGTAAAGTCCCATATTTGTTTATTAGCTGCCCCAAATCAACTAATAGGAATGATACAAATTTGCATAGCCTTTTCCAAGTGGAAAACTTTCTTAACCACGTCTTCCTTCCATTGTTTTCTCACATCATCAATCGACTCACAGACTTTTGATTCGGCATTAAGGATTTTGATGGGTGATTGTACTATATGTGTTGTAGGCATTGGCAACCACTTCTGACCCCACATCTTTATGTTTTGCCCATTTTCCACTCTCCACCTTAACTCATCCTTCAATACATCTCTCACGGACCAAGTACTCCTCCAGATTAGAGATGGGGAGTTTCCTAGCATGGCCTCAAGAAGCTATGAATTTTTTAAGTACTTCTCTTTTATATATACAAGCTGCTAGTGAATAGAGTTCTTGCATCATCCTCCACCCTATTAAAACATCAATGTCTTTGGATCTCATTCCACCCTTAGCCTTTGAAACGTCAATCTTTGCCCAACTCTTCCAGTGGATTCCTCTTTCTTTCTGATTGTGACACCACCAAAACCTTGAGATCATTGCCTCAATATCCCTACACAACTTCCTAGGAAGTTTAAAGACACTCATTGGGTAGTAAGATAGTCTTAATAAGCACTTCCTTGCCACCTTCTGAGAGAAAATTATTCTTCCAATTATGTATCTTCTGCCACACCCTTTCATTAATGCATCTAAAGATGTTGTACTTACAGTAATCCTGGTCCCCCTCTAGCCATAACTATTCCCCTTATATCACCCTTATGCTCTAATTTTATGAGGAGCAGGCTCAAACCTTCAGCACAGATTATGAACAAGTAAGGGGATAGGAGATCCCCTTATCTCAGTCCTCTTGAGGGATGAAGTGAACACAACAGTAACTCAAATATAATAGAATATGGGATGAAAGAGAGATCAGTTGGCAGAGCACGATAGCGGAAAGATTTTAAGGGCTACATCTTAATTATTTTTGGTGACTTGAATGCAAGACATATATATGTCCTTATTTATTGAAAAATTAACAGGGATCGGATAAGATAAATATCTTGATGAGATAATATCTTAATAATTATGAAAATCAAATATTTTGATTAAGACAATTAGATATTATCTTGATATGATTATTGCCCAACATTAATATATAATTAAAAGTTAGGAGTACAAGTCATTGTTATATAGGGATAAGTTGTTCTTGTCCTTTTCTATAACAAGAATTCAATTTATAGAAGCAAAATTATTTGTACAATTTTATGCTGTGCAAGCATCATACATCATGACTTTAACCATATGTACAAGTCATGGAGACCGGCCAAATAGCTTTGCATGAGCATCTTTGGCTGTAATCAAGCCTTTAACGCCCACCAAATTACTAGAATTGAGCAGAAGAATCTGACTTTCATTGTTCTCCCTTTTTTGAAAGGCACAATAATACTACCTCTTTAAATTTCTCCCTCGTTATTTTTCTGCTATCACCTCATCTTTTCTAGAAACCAGTTTAAACTTGAAGTTCATAAATTGCTGAGAAATCCAAGATGTTGGTGGTGAACCTAATTATTGACTTCTGTAAGAAAGGCAAGCGTACAATTATTGACAAAAGGAAAATGTTATTTATTTATATTTGTAATTTTTACTTATATAACAAATCATACTTATGTGTCAACTATTGATATATTGAAAATTATTAAATTTAAAATTTAAAATTTGAACTTAAAAAGAAAATTGATAAAATGAGTATTGTACATAAAATTGTAAGTAGAAAAATTCTATTTACAGTCTTCAAGTGGAGACTGTATGTGCAGACCCTTTATTAAATAAGAAAAAGCATCATTTCAGGAGATATATTTTTATAATTTTAAAAATAAAATTACCTAGACTTACATTGCAGTCTCCATTTGAAGACTGTACGTAGCATAAAAGGATTTCAAAAGAATAATCGACCTATGTGGTCAAAGATCTTATCAATTTGGGATGATGGTTTTTATACAGGAGAGGAATGTTTGTGGAAGTTATGTGTTTTACACTTCCACTCAATGCGTAAACCTAAAAGATAAATAGGAAAACATAAATCATAGAGATTGGCATGCATATATCACAATAGATTGAGTAGTGACACATAGTTCAGTACTTGGCAATACCCTCTAACCCAAACTAAAAAAGAAATGACGATGAGACAAGACAAGCATATAAAATAAATAAATAAAAAGTTATGATGACAAATAAATGAAGATGGATAATGATAGACTTATTACCTCTGCCACCGTTCTACTACTAATATTTTTTTTAGTTTCTTTCTTTTCAGGCGGCACGCTCAGAAGCTCTCCGCATCACTCCTATACTCCTCTGCACTCATCCGTCGGAAACCTACTTGTTAGAAACTCTGCTTTGCACTCCTCTACTTATAAAGAGGACTATGTTTGGGTATGCAGTTAGCGGGTACGCCCAGCGGCGCTGGTACAATTTTTTTTTTTTTTTTTTATATCATTTGTTTTTATATAGTTTTTTAACGTCCTTAATCATTAAGAAAAAAAATACACAACTTCACTAATAGTACTAAGGTGATCTCAAATTGAGAGAGCAAAATCATGGATTAATTTAGCATTTTCCATGTTTGGATAGTGGATCACTCTATTAGTATTCAATATTTTATCATTATTTTTTTATTACTATTTAATATTTTATCATTATTTTTTCACTACTATTCATAGGTCATCTGACATTACCTTAGTACCCAAACATAACCTAAGTACTAATTATCCGTGATGTTATAAAGAGGAGACTAACGTTAAATAATTACAATATGAATTAATGCACTTGGGTTATAACATCATTGAAGGTTAGTCTCCTCTTTATAAGCAGAGAAGTGCATAGCAGAGTTTTTGACAGGCAAGTTTCTGACGGATGAGTGCAGAGGAATGGTGTGGAGAGTTTCTGAGCGTGCAAACCGAAAAGAAAGAAACTAAAAGAAATAATGATAAGTAGTAGACCGGTGATAGGAGGTATTAAGTCTATCATTATTCAATAAAGGAAAACACTATGCTCACAGAACATTTTTACCGAAATTTTTTACCGAATTGCTTTTTTATTAGTTTTTTAATTTTTTACTTTACTTAATCATTAAGTAAGGATTTTTAAATGAATATGTGATTTTTTTTAATTTTAAAAAAATATTTAAATAGTTTTAAAAAATAGTGAAAGAAAAGATAAAAAAAATAATAAAAGATTTTAAGCGTTCGGTAAACGATTTCGGTAAAAACCTTCTGTGGACGTAGCAACGTCCTTCAATAAAAATTGCTTAGGGGTACAACATATACATCAATATTCTTTCTCGTACTTCACCTCTATCTTCTTCTCTCTTCCTTCATCTTGTAACAAAGAGACAAATTATAGCTAATAATATGTAAATTTCTTTCCCTCAAACCCTCTAGATATAGATCTTAACGCTAAAACACGCAAGTTCCAATGTGTTTTTCTTTTCTTTTTAATATTTTTTTTAAAAGAAAAAGGTGATGTTGGGCATTCAGGCTAATGAATTCATTAATTCAGATGGAGGGATTGGAAATATAAGCTGATTAAAGAAAAAGGGGTGACCAACTTAATGTGGAAGGTTTGACCTGTCACCATTGAGCCTACCCGATGTTCTTCCTCTACTTCCAATCTTTTGTTTTCGGAAGTTTATAGGCCAACAAACTCACCCTTGCATATTTGAAATCAATAGTGAGTCGTGACAAAGGACTCTTCTCGTTAAAAGTTTAGATCAAGAAATTACTTACATTATTATTATATCATCTTTATTACTTACATGATAGAATATAGGATATATATATATATATATACAGAGAGAGAGAGAGAGAGAGAGAGAGAGAGAGGTAGGAAGGATGGTCAGATAAAGAGAATATTCAACTTTCAGATACAGTTTTGCCTAGTTGAAGCTCCAACAAAGCAGCAGAAGAGATAACAGGATTGGGGTAGCTGGTGCTCTATCATTTCACTCCAAAAAGCAACAAAGATAGACAAATTCAAACAAGATATCCACCACGCTCATGAAAACGACATCCCATTCCCCTAAATCTTCTCTAAACCTGTACAAACAAGGATCTGATCACCTACTACTCTTACCTAATATCTTTCTTTTTTCTTTCTTTTTTTTTTATTTTTTGGCTAATTGAATTATGTTTTATCATATATAATCCCTACTCGAATCTGCAACCTTTACAGTATGCATAGACTTTAGCATATATTCTTCAAGCAACACTGATAATACTATCTCCAGTAGTACTGCTGCTGAAATTGCCGGGAATTGCCTGAAAAGTTGACGAGTGTGTCGCCTGAGGTGACTGCTCGTCTGACGATGCTGTGGAGAGCTTCAGTGATAGAGGCAAGCTGGGGTCCGTGTTGGTATTCTGGTTCAGATTAAGATCAGCCATTTTCGAAGACGGAGGCACTGGAAGAATCGGTGTCGGCCTGATTGGCTTGCTTGACGTCCTTGTATGATTGCTGGATCCCAACGAAAGATTTTCCAGTGGATTTTCGACGGCAAGTGGTGCCACCGAAGGAGCGAGCGCAACTGGAAAATTAGGCATCGGGAATCCGCCGAGATTATGGCTTAGCTGTGGCTGTGGCTTC
>QEOT01124103.1:0-92767 GCA_003123785.1 Pterocarya stenoptera
AGAAAAAGGAATATTTGTTTATCTCCTTTTGTATGTTGATGATATGTTGTTGGCTTGTAAAGACACTGTTTTGATTGATCAAGTTAAATGCATGCTGAAATCAGAATTTGAAATGAAAGATTTGGGCCCTGCTAAGAAAATCTTGGGGATGGAAATTGAAAGGGACAGAAATAATAGAACTCTATGTTTGTCTCAGAAAAATTACATTTCTAAAATTCTTAAAAGATTTAGTATGGAACATGTGAAACCTGTTAATACACCTTTAGGTCAGCATTTTAAATTGTCTATAGATCAGGCCCCTAAAACAGAATCTGACATTCACTTCATGCATCAAATTCCTTATGCTAGCATGGTAGGAAGTATAATGTATGCTATGGTCTGTTCTAGGCCTGATCTAACACATGCTGTGAGTGTAGTTAGCAGATTTATGGGGAACCCTGGTAAGCCCCATTGGCAAGCTATTAAATGGGTACTAAGGTACCTTGGAGGCACTACTCAATTAGGTCTCTGTTTCGGGAAAAATATAGAGAAAGACTATGAACTAACAGGTTTTGTAGACTCTGACTTTGCTGGGAGTGTAGACACTAGAAAGTCATTAACTGGGTATGTGTTTACTGCTTTTGGGGGAGCCATTAGCTGGAAATCCCATTTACAATCTGTGGTGGCTTTGTCCACCACAGAAGCTGAATATATAGCATTAACAGAAGCCATTAAAGAGGCCATTTGGTTAAAAGGCATTTCAAGTGAGTTAAACTTTTTTAATGGTGACATCACAGTTCACTGTGACAATCAAAGCACACTGCATTTAGCCAAAAACCATGTTTTCCATGAAAGGTCCAAACACATTGATGTGAGGCTTCATTTTGTTAGGGATGTTATAGAATCAAAAATAGTAAGAGTGAAAAAGGTCTCAACTGAGGATAATCCCTCAGACATGATGACCAAGTCAGTCTCTTGGCCTAAGTTCAGACACTGTCTGAACTTAATTTGTATGGAATCTAATATCTGTCCTCAATAGGGGGACAGTGCAGGAATGAGCCAATGATGAGGAAATTATTTATAAACCTTTTGGCAAATAAATGTTTTGCCAAGGTGGAGAATTGTAATATGTATGTCAATACATTTTATTTGTTGCCTGTGATTTCTAATATTGTTATTAAGTGATCCTTTGGATGATGAACATGTGGCTTGATCTGGGCTCTTGAAGCAATACCGTTTAATCAATCATGTGAGGAGCTCGTGACTTCTGCAGCTGAGATGTGGTTTTGTTGTATCGTTGGATTTATTACACGTGGCAGCATCTGTTGTAACATATATATTCATCTTTAACCTGTAACCCTAGGTGATTCGATTCATTCTGTACATATCGTGTGAAACAGAGAGGCAGAGGGAAAGAGGTGCGATTCTAGGGTTTCTAGGGTTTGCATTTGAGAGAAGAAATCTGTGTGATTTCTTGTGAGTTCTGTGATGGTTCTGTAACACTAAATGTACTGAGGCTTCGCTGTGAAGTATTGATTCTCAATAAAGATCTCTGAGGCCCATTCCTGCCGTGGACGTAGACCATTAGGGTCGAACCACGTATATCGGTGTGTTCTTTCCTTTTCTTTTATTATTTCTTTTATTGCTTTGATAAACTGCTATGATCTTGTATATTTGTGCTACGTATTGATCTTTACTTCTCGATATCTGGTAATCTGGTCATACCTTGGAATATACTTGATCTCTGTGTGTGAGGTATAAATATCAAACGGTTATCTTATGATTCTTGGATCTCAGTTTGTTTGGGATTAAAACTGAGAGTTTTTCAATCAAACAAGCAGAAACCTTTTTTCATAAGGAAACTAAACTTCTTTTATAGATATAAAACAGAAACGTTTTATAACAAATATATATATATATACTAGGACAGGATCAACGTACAAAGCACGAAAATCATTGAATCGTAAATTTAATTAAATATATTATAAATTAGTAAAATATTTGGGCTACTTTAAATTAAGTCATGAAAACCTAAATTCTTAAAATAGATTTACATAATTATTCAAGAAATCTGATGAATATTAATATCACTTAAATACCTTAACATATCTTCATTTTCAATTAACAACATTGTAGATAATTATATCAAATTCCATTAAAATATACAGTAAAGATCTCGTTTAACAAAATAGACTAATCCATTCAAAACATTTTAATTTCTTATTATCATTATTACTGAGTTTAGTTGTAGTAGAATAATAGTTAATGATATAACTTAAATAAAACTATTATTTATGCAAATACAAATATTGAGGCTTAGGACATGAAGGCATACAACGGAATAAAACTAACTTAAAACAAGTCCAATATAAATAAAACTCAGTACGTGAGTCCGATTCCAACATAAAATAACTTATTAATTTTGTAAAAACTTGAACTCATCAAAGAAACCAAGCCCACGTAAACCATTAGTCCAGAAACAATTCAGCTGTGTCTTAAACACTAAGGGGTATATATGTAATAATATTAGCAAAATAATCCTTCATTAAATTCTACTTAAGGGCCTTTTGATAAATTAGGATTCGGAAAAACGAGAAAAGTTAACGGAAAAAAGAAAAGAAAAGTTACTGTTCACAGTTAGATAGCCACTTATTATAATAGAGTAGATATAAATATATATATATCATGTTGCATGTCTTCTGATCATGATGTATGACGTTCTAAGTGATCATGATCGTTGGAGTGGGAGAGAGATAGATACATAAAATCATGAGTTCCGCATCGGGTGTGGCTCAAAGGGAATTTTTATACAAGGGTTTTTGAACTCTGGACAAACATAATGATATGGAAGTTGCTTTGTAAAGACTGAAAAACGTGCTCATAAAAGGGTGGTATATCGAATTCTTTTCCAGCACCTCTTCTTATGTTCTTTGTTCTTTTTAATATATATATCTTTCCATTACACGTTACATGCATGTAGCTTATATCAACTTTTAAACAACATTAATCTCTTGACATTAAGAAATAGATAAAAACTCCTAAAGAAAATTCATTTTCTACTGGCCGTCTAAAGAGATGCTTAATTCAAGTATAATTAATATTGGGCTTAAGATATATCATAATCTTCTAACCCTAATACGGTATTTTGTTTTTAACTTATTCACAATAAATGGTGCATTTTTAGCATCCTAGCCTTCTCTTTTGGAGTATTGAAGCATGTATGTTTTTTTTTTATAAAACATGCCTTTTGCGCGCGTAAGATAGTCTATGAAGATTTCCAGTATTGGGAGTAGATTTCTTTCTAATTGAACTCAATATTCTCGTTCAAAACAATTACTATAGCCTTTACTATTGCAAGGAGCTAGATCATTTCCTACTCTATTGGGTTGAGCAGGTATTAGCACAAGCCTTGGAGCATTAGTTCTGCTTAGTGGTGGATGGTGGTCATACAAGGTGATCAAGAAAAGGAAGGGGATGAAACAAAGGCAGAAGTTCTTCCAAAGAAATGGTGGACTATTGTTACAACAACAATTATCCACGAGGGAAGCCAATGTTGAGAATACTAAATTGTTTAATTCCAAAGAATTGGAGATGGCCACTAACCATTTTACTGTTAATAGAATAGTTGGACAAGGAGGACAAGGCACTGTCTACGAAGGCATGCTAGGAGATGGAAGAATCGTTGCGATAAAAAAATACAAGGTGATGAATGAAGCAAAACTCCAAGAATTTATTAATGAAGTTCGCATTCTTTCACGAATTAACCATAGGAATGTGGTTAAGCTACTTGGATGTTGTTTGGAAACAGAGGTTCCAATGTTGGTTTATGAATTTATTCCTAACGGAACTCTTTCTCAATATCTCCATGATCGAAATGAGGAGTTTCTACTAACATGGGATATGCGTTTGCGAATAGCTACAGAAGTTGCAGGAGCACTCTATTATTTACATTCAGCAGCTTCGTCACCCATTTACCATCGAGACATTAAGTCTGTGAACATACTTATAGATGGTAAGTACGTAGCAAAAGTAGCAGATTTTGGGATTGCGAGATCTGTTGCTATTGATCAAACTCATTTAAGTACAATAGTACATGGAACTTTTGGATACATGGATCCTGAATATTTTCGGTTAGGCCAATTTACAGAAAAAAGTGATGTTTATAGTTTTGGTGTTGTTCTTGCCGAGCTCTTAACCGGAGAAAAAGCAATCTCTTCCACAAGGACACCAGAAACCAAAAGTTTAGCCTCATATTTCATTACTTCAATGGAAGAGAATATTTTGTTTGATATTCTTGATAACCAAGTTTTGAAGGAAGCTAAAAAGGAAGAGATCATTGTGTTTGCAAACCTTGTAAAAAGGTGCTTGAACTGGAATGGAAGGAATCGACCAACGATGAAAGAGGTGGCAATGGAGTTGGAGGCAATTCAAATGCTGCGAAAAACCTCCAATCTTGAGCAAAATTACGAAGAGGTTGAGTTTGTCAGAAGTGAAAGTTACATTCAATGTGATGCGCCTGCTTCTTCATCAAAAATGACATGTACATTCAGTGGTGTATAGGCCTCATCTTCGGACTCCCAAGCTCTATTAATTAACTTCGTAGTCAACTTTGGTCTCAAGCTTAAAAACGCATCTATCTCTGATCTAAAGCAGCTCTCTTACCTCCAGTGGATGTCCCCTACAGCTCTCAACAACAAAGCAAGTATCAGTTCCACCTTGTATCTTGCATCTCACTTTTAGCTTTGTCATCTTTTTTTATTAGTATTATTTAAGTGACGGAGAAGACTAGTAAAGAATATCCTTGGGATAATTGCATGTTTCAAATAGCCTTCTTTATTCTCAAAGCAAGTTTCAAGCGGCCGCATGAGAGTTCTTTTTTAATTTATCTGAAACAGATGTAGACATGAAAATAATGCTCCACATTAATGTTTTTAAGCGTATAATTAAATAATTAATGTCCTAATTAATCCCACAATTAGATGATCAGGGTATTAATTAATTATATTTGGTTACTTGGTAGGTGCAAGTCGCCTTGTGACAAACGTAGATTCATTAGTTTAAAATAAATAAATAAACATAGATTCATCAATGGAAGTCATTGCAATTGCATGTCTAAGTACTCTTGCCAACCTAAAATTCCTCATGATCCTCACAATGCATTCATTATAACTATAGAGCCAAAAATTTCCCAAAGTAAAATTCCACACCTCGAGTTACATTAATTTATTTTGTTGGAATATTTTCCAATCCTTATTCACCTTCCTTGTTGAGTAGAATGCCACCAAACACTTCATAGGAATTTCCGTGGCTAATAGTTCTGTGGCGTCCCCAACTTCCATGTATAGACACACACAGAAATCAAGACGCCAGGATGATGACGACACAGTCACGCACTTCATCGACATGTGCTAAGTGTGTGCAATGCAACACATGTACCATAGATAATACGCAGCGGAAAGATTAAGTCAAATAACTAAGTACCAGAGTTTAATACAATACAAAAGTATTGAAAATCCACATGTCAACATAATACGATTTTTGTTTACAAATCAACGTCAAATCAAATAAAATACAATAAGCATAAGCGAACGATAATCTTCAAATATAAAAATAGCTAATGTCCCTACTCCTCAAGCGGAGCCGCATCCTCGAGCTCAACCTTCTCAAAACCTGCATCAAAATCTACAGTACCAAAAAGATGGTACCGCAAGTAAGTAAAACTCAAAATACTCCAAGACAATAAATATATTAAAACAATTAACGCTATGCATGCACATGATGACCAAAGCGCAAAACCCGAGAAAAACGTCATTTCTTAAAAATCACAATTTTTCCACACACGCCAAAAATCACCATTTGGCACAAAATAAAAATTCAGGAATAAGTCCATTAATTCTAATTTTAACCGTATGCACCATGGCCTCCCCTAGGGACCATCCACATACTCTGGCTCTCTTCGTCACCCCACCGGTAACGACTATGCAAGTGATACACGAGTGATGCCCAGTTCCACGCCCATTGCATACATAACCAAGCATCCTTTGACCCCCGCTAGCCCGAGGAGTCACGGAGTCGGATCGAGAGCGCTACCATCCCGTCCAAGTCCCGGGCAGTAGCCCCAAGGGATGACACTCAGTATATTCTGCTCCCGAGTATCCAGAGGAGCTCCACCTAGATAATACCCCATCTCGGCTTGGGGGTGATACACACGCACGCGAAAAGCCTTAAACACAGTTTCTCAAAACACACACGCATGCATGCGTGCACAATGCCATGAAATCAACCAATTACCAATAACCAACAGTTATTAGTACAACCAGATAACCAAATCACAGTTTATAAAACAGGTTAGTGCAAAAATATATTTAAGTCTTAAAAGTCTTTTAGAGAAATACTTATAGTGCTATATAATAATTTTAAGAGGATCACGGATGAGCTGGAAGCGCCAAAACAGCGACTCCACAGTGTAAAAAACACTGTGATCGAAATACACAGTATACCTAAATTCCAACGGGCTTAAACGAAGACTTGAAATTGTTAGGATAGGGCCTATGGAAGGTGGTGAAGCTAGTGGAAGCAACGGTTGGCCGTGGGTGGTGGCCGAAACGGCGGTGGAAGGCCAAAAAGGTGAAATCGGAGCTTGAGCTCGTGGAGGTGGCTCCAGCGACGGATTGGAGCCAAAACTGGGTGGGTTAGGACTGCAAGGGGCCGGTGATGAAGTGGTGAAGAAATGGTGGCCAATGGTGGCCAGACGGCGGCTGAATGGGAAGAAGAAGCCCGCGGCTTCGCACGGCTCATGGCGGCGTTAGTCGGCCTAAAAATGGAGGGGTTGACTCGCCGACAGCTAAGGAACATAGTGGTGCCAGTGGTAAGGGCCACGGACGGCTGGCGGCGGTGCTGGGTGGAGAGAAGCTGAACGACGTGGGGGAGAGGAGAGAGAGAATCGAGCGGGAGAGGGGCCAAACGGGAAAGAAAGAAGGAAAAGAAAAAAAAGAAAAGAAAAGGAAGAGGAAAAGAAAAGATAGAGAAAAGAAATGAGGTCCAATCCTCACAACTTTTGGGTCACAACTGATCCTTAAAATAACTATTTTTAGAACAGTAAATTTAATAAATCAATATAAACTCAAAACTAATTAAAATAAAATATTAAACTCCGATAATAATCATTCTTTAAAATAAAAAGCAATTTAATTGTAGAACACTAATTAAAATTATGAAAGCACATTAAAATAATTCTCGATTTAAAAATTGTAAAATAATCTCGCGTAAACACGTTTAAATTAAATTAAACGGCTAAAGATTAAATATTAAATTAAAAAGCCCTTCAATAAAAAGCACGTAAAAATCGGGGTATTACAAGTTCTTTACTTGAGCAGCCCTGAGACCAGGTGTTGGAAGTTGAGGCACAGAGAGACCAATGCAAGTCTTCTTTGCATAAGCTCTCAAAAGTTGGCAAGTAAGTTCAAGAAGAGGTCAAAGAAATACGAGTCCCAAGTTGAGAATTCGAAAGTGCAGCTTTGGTATGTTATTGAAATACTTCACAACTTTGTAAGGTGCTTTAGCTACAGTTGTTGATTTGTGTAATGGACCCAAACTTGACTGATTCAAGATAGTCAATCTCCAAAAGGGTTAGAGAGTAGAGAGAGAGAATAAGAGTATGAGAACCCGGACTTTGCCAAGTCCCCGTTACTATTTTAATCGAAGGATTATTTTAGTCTTTAGAAGATGCTAAGTGTTAGAGGAAAACCTTAAGCTATGTTTTATTTTTGGATCCTAAGAGTTCTAAATTTAGAAAGCCCATAAGAGATAGGAGAAGAAAAAAGCCCAACAAGGTCCATGTGGATCTTGGTCAACAAGGGTAGCAATAAGGCCTAGAAGCCCAAAGTATTTTCTAAAAATAGGTGCAGGCGCCACATGGTACAAGAAGGGCCATTTTGTCTTTTCTAGAAGGAAACCTAGGGAAGTGGCAAGTGTGACACTTGTCCAACATGCAGGAGGTTCTAAAAGGTGTGAGTGGAGGATAATGTCATCAGGATTAGGGCTTACACGCCCATATGCAAGAATCCCTTTTCTGAAAGTGACACTTGCCAAGCATGGAGAAAGAGACATTTGGAGATCTTACTTGGGAAGACAAAAATGCATGTTCTAGAAGAAAGTTGGAAGAGCAAGAGAGGAGAGAGGGGGTGACGGCTAGGCATTGGGAAGGCCAATGGATCACCTAGGGAAAAGCTAGGGTTTCGGCCAAGACACGGAACACATACACTCACTTGCCACATGGCAACCATGCACGTGAGGTGGAGTTCCAAGAAGGATTGAGTTATATACTTTGACCATTTTGCCATCAAATTCATTGAACTTAGAGATGTAAGGAAGGGCATAATGGGAAAGTGAAGCAAATGAGGGTTTTGGTTGGTGGAGGCCACATGCCACATGTCAAGGAGGCCTTTGGTTTTCTGAGGTCATACTAGGGAAGAGGAAGAAACCCCATTGTTTGAGACGCCAAGTGGCATGCATGCATGAACCTATGGCATTTCAAGAAGGGATGGAGTGTAACGCCCGTCCTTATGGTGGACCTTTTTAGAAAATATCTTAGAAAATACGACGGGAATTACCATCCAATTTAAAATCTTTTTACAGTCCTTCCCAGGGTGCAAGACTCTACGTTATAAAATAAAAAGTGCTTTCGTGATAAAAGGGTTTTGGAGTGCGAAATAAAATTCTTTAAAATAAAAAGACCTTTTCTTATGTTGAAAACCTTCATGCCTAGACTTCCATGCTCTTTCCCTTTGGCTGTGTCCCTCCTGGGCGTACTGCCCATTTAGTTTCTTGTCGGGGAGGGGCACACATAAAAACTAAAATGAGTCGAATACTCAGTAAGCGTTACTTCATACCGTTAAAATATAGCAACATATGTTTTCATTCATGCATTCATCATTCCATACATACTATACATACATGCATACATGCTTTCGTTAAAAACATTAGTGAACAGGGGCTTTTCTTTCTTAAAATATGCTTTACTTTTCTTTAAAACGTTTCCCCCGTCACTAGCTTCATTTCTTGAAGAATGCGATGCATTCATACATACAGTTACTTTACTTTTCTTTCACTTTCATTCATAGGCCGGTGCACGTTGTTACGCCCCGCATGCTGGGGTTAGCGGCTTTTTGGGCCAATGGATTCGCCCGTGGCCACGGGTTGGAATCCTTTCCGTCAGGGTGCAGCACTGGGTCGACTACCAGATACTACTGCCCGGCATTGCAATCTGCCATTCATTCATTGGGTACCCCTTTCCGTTCATTCAGTCCATATGGCCGTTACGTATTTTCATACATTCGCTCATGCCACGTGCCATTCATTCATTCATGTCAGCTCTAAAGAGCTGAGGCATACATTCATTTGCACGGGCATAAGCCTTTTCATTTCATTTCTTTTCTTTTCATTCATTTCATGCTTTCATGGAAAAAAATCTTTTCATGAGAAAACATTCATTTTCGTTTAAAAACATGGCTTAAACGTCATCTTTCATGGCATCATTTAAAACCTCAGTTCTTAGGGACCAGTTTTAAAACACTTTCTTCGCGTCTCTTTTAAAGCATCGTTCGGAAGCTCGAGGCATCACCCTCGAAACTTCCTTTTCTTTTCTTTTCTAAATAAGTACAATAGATACACGTATAGTCATCCATTCACATGCATACAATTAATACTTTTGGGTGCGTAAAAAGGGGTTTTCATAGAGGGGCCGTACATACGTATACTTTCAATACTTAGTATGCTTTCTTTAAAACATCTTTTATGTCCTTTCTTAAAGCATCTTTCATGAAAAACAGTTTGTCTTTCTTTTTCATTCATACTTTAGAAAAAACTCTAGAAGAGCATGAACGTAACACTTACCTGGACTCCATGCTACTTTCATACCATGCAGTCCATTCATACCGTTCAGTCCATTCATGTGTGTGTCAGATGGCAACCTACATGCATACATAACCTTTACGTTAGTTTCTATCTAGTGCATAAATAGCTGAACTAGAAATAGAGCTATACTTTACTTAGAACACTCTCCTTCTATCTCGTGTCCTTTCATGTTCTTTACTATGATAAAACCCTTGGAAACCCATTACGGTCTCTACTTCCTTTAACCTTACGTTCTACCTCAAGTGCTTACTTGCTAGGGTGAACTCATGATTCACCTTAGGATTAAGACACCGAGACTTCTGTCTCCTTCTTCTCATTAACCACGTTACGACGCATGACTTAGACTAACTAAGTCATGTATCCCATTCTTAGACAGTACTCTCATCATTACCCTCATGCATCTTAGCTCACTCTACTTCTCATGATCGTCCATCCGCGTTACACGGCTCCAAGCCACTCTGATGCTCGAGTACCGTGTAACTATGCTTAGGACAGATTACCCATTACATATGGTGAATCCGTCCGGCACGTGCGTCTAACCAGACAACACACATACCTTACTCCTTTACCCTTTAAGACCATTATTTAATACATTGGTCACAGACTCGTATGGCGAATGCCATACTCCGTTACCAACCTTCTTATAATCCGGCTAGCACGACCCGTCATGCTAGCCGTACCTCATGACAGTTCATCCCAACTGCTGACACGATGGGACTCTGTCCATGAACACACCTTACGTCACGCCACATAGCTCGAGACTAAATCCCAAGCTTTGCCGTGACCCTGTCACGTCATCTTTCATACATCCTAATCCATCACAGCACAGCTTCATGATTGACCACGTCACTTCATGACGTAGCCTAATCACGCTTCCACTGCACTGCTCTAATACTTCTTGGCCACTTAGCATATACTCATGGCCATAAACCAACTACACGGCGACGCTCATCGCCGTAGACTATAGCCTCATCACAACATCTTATGTCACGTCATATAGCTCGAGACTATTCTCAAGCTATACCGTGACCTTATCATGTCACTTCTGACATTCTGTTACGTTACCTTACAACTCATCACGAGTATGGTTCCTCACGTACTCTCGTCACGACTTGACATCTCGTCACGTTCCCTCTACATCACTCTTACGCTAACTCTTCACCCATCGCAAGCACGACTTCTTAATCGACTACGCCACTTAGTGACGTTGCCCAGTCATGCTTTCTCTACGCTACTCCGATACCTTCTAGCCATTTGGCACTTACTTCTGGCCATAAGCTAGTCACATGGTGACACTCGTCGCCTTGGACTACAGGCCGTATCTCACACTGCGGGACACTATTCCACAGTTTCCGACACTATACATCAATCTCTTCGCCCATTAACTACGCAAACACCTTCATCTTCACGACACGCCATACGGTGTATCGCTGCACCTCATGGAGTACACTCTCCTCATGAGGAGCTTCACAGGGCTACGCTACGTCACCACTATGGCACTCACGCCATATGGTGCGTCACTCAATTACAATGGAGTACACTCCACATGTACTCCCTTCACATAATTACGTTACGTCACCGCTATGGCGTACACGCTATACGGTGCATCACTCCATTACAATGGAGTACACTCCTCGTGTACTCCATTCACGATGCTCCGCCACATCACCAATACGGCACACATGCCGTACTATGCATCGTTTCCCAACATGGAGTACACTCCACGTGTACTCCATCCACGATATTACGCCACGTCACCACTATGGCATACACGCCATACGGTGCACCATCTCACCACATTGAGTACACTCCTCGCATACTCTATTCACGGCACTACGCCACGTCACAGCTACGGCATACACGCCATACGGTGCCTCGTCTCACTACACAGAGTACACTCCACGTGTACTCTTTTCACGGCACTACGTCACTATTACTGCACATACGCTACCACCACACTTCACAGCACAGTCCACAACACTACACAGCACACTTCCCAACTACGCCCAACACTTCACCACATCACGTCACATCGCCACTACACAGCAAATCCTATAATACTAGCAGCATAGTCCACAACCTAATACTAACAGCACAGTCCACAACCTAGTCAACTAGCTAGCATCTAACATTTAATATAAAAGGCGAGGGATAGAGATTTATACCATCGACAGGATAACCGGTGCGTCGCTCGCTAGCCGTTACAGCGATAAAGCCGGAGGAGTGTACGGGGTGGCTAAACCGCGTATAGAGGCTGTTTAAGCATTTGGATAGCTAGGTGTGGTCTTGGAAGGGCCTAAGGTGGCCTTGATGATGCTAGCAAGGGGCATAACACAGCGGATCTCGCTGTGTACAATGACAGTCAATCACGCGCAGTGACTGTCCATCACATGTAGTGACCAACCCACCACATAAAGTGGTGGTTTGGGCCTAAGGCTGGGCTAAGGGAACTGCCGGAGGAGCCGTGGAGGCTCGGTGGTGGTCGGCACGGTGGCCTACGGTGGCTGGCCGTGCACTGTGAGGGAGGATAGGCCGTGGGAGAGTGAGAGAGAGTGTGCATGCATGGGGGACAGATCGGGGCCGTGGGTGGTGCCATTGGCTTCGTGGTGGCCTGAGGAAGTCGGAGAGGGTGGCCACTTGCCGTGGGTGGCGGCGTACGGCGGCGGGGGAGGCTAAACCCGTGCTGTGGAGAGAGGGGCTTTTGGAGGTGGAGGAGAGGCCTATTGGCCGTGGGTTTGCTGGAGGAGGAAGGGCGAGACCTCAAGAGTCTCATGGTGGTGGCCGGTGGCCGAGCTGACGGCGCACGGCGGCGCTAGGAGGCTGCACAGTGAACCCGTGCATGGGTTTGCCGTGTACGTGCATGGTGGAGGGAGGTGGCTGCATGGGAGGGGCTGAGGCCGTTGGAGGTGGCCGGTCGGTGGCAGGGGAGGCTGCCGTGGGAGAGGTGGTGCCGGAGTACGGCGCACGGCGGCGCATGGAGGACTAAGCCCGTTCGGGCTTGCACCGTCGAGGGAGGAGGAGGGGCGAGAGTGGGGAGGCATGGCCGGTACCGTTGGACTCACCGGAGGGAGGCGGTACTGGTGGGGTCGGTGGTGAGGCACGCCGGCGCACGGCGGCACCGGGCTGGGAGCTGGAACCGTTCGGGCAAGAGAGAGAGAGCTGCACCGTGCAGTGCAAGCCGAGAGGGAGGAGAGAGAGAGAGATGAGGGAAAAGTGAGGGAGAAAAGGGAGGGGCTGGGGTTTTATCCTAAAACTCGACGTCTGGGGGTCTATAAAATGGTCTACGATGACCCTTAAACACTACTTTAAAACCACGAAAACGTTTATTTATTTAAAAGCATCGAGAGGAATAAAGATAGAATATTATTTAAAATAATATTCCCTCATCATTTATAAAATGATGAAGTCTTACTTAAAATATTTAAAAGAGTAAAACTATTAATTAAATTAAGGATTCCATCATTATTTAGGTCACATAATATTTTAAATAACTAGAATCATTTATATAAAATGATTCCTACAATTATAATATTTTTGGAGCTCTTCAAAGATATTATAATTGAGTTATTTAAAATATTATTTAGATAAATAACGATGAGAATATTCCATTTAAAATACACATAACTTTAAAATATAAAGATAACTTTAGAAATCACGTAGTATCTTTAAAAACAAGCCATCGAGGTCTGGCACGCATAACGGGGCTCTTAGACACTAGAGGGGAGGAGCGGGCTGTCACGTCAGACGTAATTGCTTACGTCAGAAAAAAGAAGGAGGAGCAGGTCTACTGCATCTGACGTAATGGCTTACGTCAGAAGAAGGAAGGAAGAGCAGGGTATTACATGGAGGCTCTATATAAGGGCATTGCTGAAATTGGGGGAGGTCTTTTGCTCAAGTTCTCAATCTTGTCTATAAGAATTTCGGCTACCACCATTTTCTCTCTAAGTTCTTACATTTTTTCGCACTTTCTCACCAACCAAATGCCACCATTCTCTTCACCATTTTGAAAACCACCAAGGATACTCCTACAATCTTTCGCCTAGAAGAAGAGCACAAGGAGGTAAGAACCATTCCATCATTTCTTGCACATACACACATGGCCAAGAGGGAAAAACAACACCAACAAGTTTCGGATTTAGGGTTTTCCCACATGTGCACAGTCTTTCACTTTAGAAACTATGATTTTTCTTCAAGAGAGGGAAGAACCCAAAAATATCCTTTTGTTTCAAGCTTTTGAACACGAAGTGAAAAAGGATGGAAGGCCACGACCACCACTTAGAAGAAAGGTTAGGGTTTCTTATCCTCAAAAGTTTCGGATTTTAGGGTTTCTCATGGAAAAGCATTTTTCGAAAACCCTAGATACACTCACATCCACTCTTATTTCGAGACCAGGGTTTCTCTAGTTGTTTTCTAATATATCTTGTAAGTACTTTTCAGATTTTGCTATTTTATACTTCAGATTTTTGTAAGTAAACTTCCAACTTACTTTGGATAGCATTTGTATATATTTTGTGAACTCTTGTTTGTTTATCATTGTTTGAATCTTGTTATATTGTGGTATGTATACTCGGTTTTGATATAAAGATGAGATGTCATGTTTTCATGATGGTTTGTTGAAGTGTGTCTTGAATATGCCATGATTAGGGTTTCGGTTTTGACATGTATATGTTTTATGCATGCTAGTTTTGATTTATGAACATGTAGAAGCATGAGAATATGTGTTGTGATGATGTAAATCCATGTTTGGAGGACTTGTATGTTTTGGTCAAGGCCATATCAAGGGAATCCGAATCTGTTTTGGGTTTGGATGAGTGTGATTCAAGTATGTTTACATGTATTCATCATATGATTTCATGTTCTAATCTTTTCAAGCCATATTATGAGTTGTACATTGAGAATTAGATCATATATGTTTCAGGTTGTACATGTTGCATGAGTATGATAAAGTGTAACGTCATGTGTTCATGTCTCATGCATGGAAGTCTATGTTTTCAAAAAGAAAAGAGTCAAAATAGGTTGTATCATGACGCCAAATGCTAGGATGGGGAAATGCCCTAGTGGAACTCCCTATCCACTCTGAAGTGTTCAAAGTCGAGTGGATGCCCCTGGGTCCACAAAGTATAGTTGACGTGTCTCGAATGGTTCCTTAAGGAAAGGATACCGGAGTGGGGTTGCACCTAAAGCTAGTGGGTGCCATACAGTGAAGGTGAAGTAAGCGAACTGCCATAAAAGAATATGTTTATGTCAAGACGTAGTTACTTCGATCAATTAGATCATTGGTTGATGCGGTAACTAGTGGGGAACACACGATGCTTAGGAGAGCCGTGATGTATCCATTCATGTGAATCATGAAATGAACGAGGCATTAGCTCTATGTTATAATACGAAATGAGATGCCATGATACGTCATGATATGCCATGATATGCTATACTATGTGATGCCATGATATGTTACGATGTGATATGATCACAAGATGAAAATATTATGAAATGACAAGAATGACATTAGATGTAAGACAAGAACAAGTACCCGAGCTCAAATGATATGACCATGTGATAAGAAGTCTAAAAATGAAAAGATGTCTTTATGAAGGTCTATGTTGCATATGTCAAAGATTTTACATCAAAGTTCATGTCCATGCATTTATTTATGGATTGAAATTATTTGCGGTTTACTTGTATATGCCTATGATATCTTTTATATGTTGACTGTTTACTGGCTGAGATTTCTTGAAATTTCACTTTGGTAGTTTAAACTACCATTCCCAACTCAGAATGGTAGAAGTTGTGACAGGTTTAGATGACGAAACGGAAGCAGACCATGGTACCCCTGACCACCAAGGAGGTGCCCAAGACCAACGAGAGCTCATCAGAGCCCTCTCTTTTGGAAAGGATAGAAAACGTCGACTTATAGAAAAGATGAAGAGACTGGAGAATATAAATAAGGATCGCTTTTTTTAAAAGAGGAAGAAGTCGGATTAGAAAAAAAAGGAAGAAAAGAAAGAAGGGGATCATGGAAGTAGTAGGAAAGTAGTAACAAGATAATGAATTATGGGTCTTTTTGTGAAACAATATTTTGATGGTCCCTTGTTTTGGGAATTATTTTAAAACAATTATCTATTTTGAGAAAGTACAATTATGAAAGTTTCAAACTTTTGGGATTTTACATTCTGTACCACGATCATTTATTGTCACCGTACTTCAGTAATTAAAATAACTATTTGCTGCAAATTACTACATACTGCTAGATTATTGGTGCATTGTATCTTATAATTGTCATGTACGAGGGGTATGTAGTCTTGAATTACATGTATTGACGCTTCAATCACCGTCCAATCCCAAGCGAGGGCTGGGGGCATCACAAAGAGAATCGAGAGGAAGAAGAAGGTAGTTGCTAAATATTCTAAGTTGAGGAATTTCCCTCCAACTCCTGGATTTATACTTCTTTCCTCAAACGACATCGTTTAACAATGTTCCAAAACCAATTACAACAAAACAACTATGTTCTACTTATTCAATACAGAACATTAAACTAAACGACATCATTCTATTTAAGACTTCCTTCCATTACAACATGACATTGTTTTCCTCTTACTAATTATGCTAACTGAACACCAATGGTACTGCTCTTTCTTCATTCTTCTGCACACAACACAACACTTCCACACTTCCAAAGCACCTTGCCCTTCCACTCTAGCACCTTCTTGGCCCCTAACATACCCTCCCCTTTAAAACACCTTGCCCACAAGGTGGGGAAACTGGTGCCTAAGCTTCAACTAGAAGAATTTTCTGATTCTGAAGTTCCTTATCATTCCAATCTGTGATCTGAACAGGAATTTATTCATAAGTTAGGTCGGGTTGTAGCAAAATATCTTTCGTATCTTCAACTATTGGTGTCTATTTCTCGTAGCTCTTTTTGAAGGAAGATACGTTGAATATGTTGTGAATTCCTTGGAATTCAGCGAGAAGATCCAGTCTAAAGCGACCGTTTCTACTCTTTTCAATATTTTGTAGGGTCCCACGTATCTCAAACTTAACTTCACCTTTTTCCCAAACCGTAAAACTTCTCTCATGGGCAATACTTTGAGGTAGACCCAATCACCAATTTCAAACTCAAGGTTCCTTTTTCAATGTTCGACATAGCTCTTTTGTCTATCTTGGGTAGCTTTCATCATTTCCTTTATTATCCGGATTTAATCCTTCATTTCTTGAAGAAGCTTTGCACCGTAAATCTTTTCTTCTCCTACTTCATCCCAATATAAGGGAGACCTGCGTTTCTTCCATATAAAGCTTCGTAGGGTGCCATCTGAATGGCGGCCTAGAAGCTATTATTATAAGCAAACTCTATTTGGGACAAGTGTTTCTTCTAGTCGCCTTTTCCTTGTAGAACACAGGCTCTCAACATGTCTTCCAAAGCCTGAATTGTATGTTCAATTTGCCCATCAGTTTGAGGGTGATAAGCACTACTGAATTTCAACTTAGTGCCTATAGCATTCTAAAGGCCTTGCCATAAACGACAGGTAAAATGTGTATCCCTATCCGATATGATCGTTTTTGGAACTCCATGTAGTCACTCTATTTTTGATACAAATAACCAAGTTATCTTCTCCATAGGATTCATATTTTTCACTGGTAAAAAGTGAGCACTTTTTGTTAGGTGATTGACCACAACCCAAATAGAGTTATTTCCCTTTGAAGTTATTGGTAGTGTGACTACAAAGTCCATGGATATATCCTCCCATGTCCATTTTGGGATTAGAAGTGGCTGCAACTCACCAGCGGGTCTCTGATGTTCTGCCTTGATTGTTCTACAAACAAAGCATTTATTAACATTTTCTGCTACATCCTTCTTTAAGCCTTCCCGCCAAAAAGTGTTGCTTTAAATCTTGATACATCCTTCCTAGATGAGCCCTGTATGGAGTTTGATGTGATTCTCTAAGTATCTTATCCCTAATCGCTGGATCAGTTGGAATCACTTTCTGGTCTTGGTAGTATAACAACCTATCATCCCTGAGGGCGAATCCTTCTAGTCCTTCCTTATTTTCTACCTTCTGCCAGATTTTTGCCCACTTGGGATCTTCCATTTGTTGCTTCCTTACTTCTTCCCATTCTACAGGTACAAATTCTTGTACTGTGGTGACAGTTGCATCAAGATAAAGATCCTTAATCAATAAACTTCTCATGTTGTGCAGGAGTGACTCCATTTCCAAGGTGGGATCTGAGGGATTATCTTTTCGAGATTTTCGAACTAGCACATCTACTACCACGTTAGCATTGCCAGGGTGATACTTGATTTCACATTGTTAGTCGCTAATCATTTCCAACCACCTCCTCTGCCTCATATTTAAATTTTGTTAATTGAATAAGTACTTGAGGCTTTTGTGGTCAGTGTAGATCTCGTAAGTTGCACCATACAAGTAGTGCCTCCAAATATTCAAGGCGAAAACTATAGCGGCTAGCTCAAAGTCATGGGTGGGGTAGTTTTGCTCATGGTTCTTCAGTTGTCACGAAGCGTAGGTGACAACCCGCTCTCCTTGCATGAGTACCCATCCAAGTCTTGATTTGGACGCGTCGCTGAAGACAATGTAAGGCTTATAGGGCTCAGGCAGGGCTAGTACTAGTGTGGTCGTGATCCTTTCCTTGAGTTCCACAAAACTCCATTTGCACTTTTCCTTCCAAATATACTTAGCATTTTTCTTGGTTAGGGAAATAAGGGGTCCCAATAGCTTGGAGAATCCTTCCACATATGGTTGAAAGTAACCAACTAATCTCGAGAAACTCCAAATCTTGTGCACATTAGTCGGACGCTTCCAATTTAGCACAACGTCAATCTTGCTGGGATGAACTGTCACTCCTTGTCACTAGATCACATGGCCTAAGAATTTTACCTCCTTGAGCCCAAATTCACGTTTGCTGAATTTGGTGTACAACCTTTGTTATTTCAGCCTTTCCAATGCCAAACGGAGATGCTGTTGGTGCTTTTCCTCGCTCCTAGAGTAAATCAATATGCCGTCAATGAATATGACAAGAAAGTTATCCAGGTAGGGTCTGAATACTCTGTTCATCATATCCATGAATGTGACAAGGGCATTGGTTAGACCAAAGGGCATTACGAAGAATTCGTAGTGTTCGTATTTGGTTCGAAACATTGTTTTAGGGATATCCTGTTTCCTATTCTTAAGCTGATGATAAGCAAACCTTAAGTCTATCTCTGAGAATATCGATGCTCCTTGCAATTGATCTAATAGGTCATCGATACGCGGTAACAGGTACTTGTTCATAATCATTACTTTGTTCAGGTCCCTATAGTCAATGCACATCCTTAAAGACCCATCATTTATCTTTACAAACAGAACTGGCACACCCCAGGCCGAATGAATCCATTTTCTAGTAGTTCTTCAATTTTCTCCTTTAGTTCCTTTAGGTCTACAAGGGCCATATGATAAGGTGCCTTATGGACAGGGGTTGTACCAAGTTCTAGCTCTATAATGAATTTTGTTTCCCTATCGGGGGGTAATCCTGGTAGATCATCAGTGAAAACCTTAGGATATTCTTCAACTATAGGTATCCCATGAATCTCCTGACTACTACCATAATATACCACTACGAATGCTAGGTAGGCCGTAGCATCGCTAGCGATGCAATAGAGAGGGGTATGCTTCACAGTCCCTCCCATATAACAGGTTTGTCCATCTATGGGTATTTCGAAGATAATCTCCTTGTTCCGGCAATCTATCCTAGCACAGCGTTTGGATAACCAGTCTATCCCTAGTATAATGTTGAATCCTAATAGGTTGAAGATGATCAAGTCGACTTCCATCAATCTCCTTCCTAGGCTTAGTGGCCAACTTTTCAATACGCGAGTATAGGTGATCGTGTTCCCATCAGGAATTGAGACTGTTATAGCTTGAGGTAATGTCTACATCAGTAGGTCACACATGCGTGCAAACACCGCAGGCACAAAAGACCTCGTAGGGCCAAAATCAAACAAAGCACAGGTCGTATATTCATATAGCGTGATTTTACCTAAGGTGTAATGAACTATCAAATACTTAGCAGCTAATTCATAAAAGCTAATTTCTAAAGAGGGATACTTAAAGAAAATGACCAGTGATGACTCCAATCTCTTCATCTTTGGGAATCTCCTCGTTTATTTCTCCATGAGTGATAGCGTACACACAAGCTTGGGCAGGTGGCCTCTGATTGGGCCGATTGTTAGGATCGTTTCTTCCACCTTGTGCATTCTGAGGGAACTCCTGAATCATGTGTCTTGGCTGACCGCATTGGAAACACACTCCTAAACCCACTCGACATTCTCCACCATGGTTCTTTCCACACTTCTTACAAGTAGTAGGTGGGGTTGACATAATGCATTTGCCCTTGTTGGCTCCTTGTATAATCCTCTTTTTGGCATTATTACCTCCTATAGAGAAAGAAGAAGCCTTTTTTCACTCTAGGTTAATCTGGGTTGCCACACTTCGTTGTTCCGCTTTTGTTATTGCGGCCACGTTAACTAACTCCTGGAAATTGTTGATGCGAAACCTAGCTACGTAACTGCGAATCCAGGGTTGCATACCTCTTTGAAATTTTTGTGCCTGCATCTTTTCGGTGGTGATCAGATGCAAAGTAAACCTTCCCAGCTCCATGACTTTTGTAGCATATTGTTCGACTGTGAGATTACCTTGTACCAAAGTGACAAACTTTTGAGCCTTTTAGGTCTTCACAGATTCAGGGAAAAATTGATTGTCGAATTCCTCTTTGAACCTATCCCAAGTCAAAGCAGCGATATTGCCTAATTCCCTTATTAGCAGTTGCCTTTTGGTATCCCACCAAATACTGGCTTCTCTCTGTAAACTGTACTTTCTGTTCTTTTGTACAACAACTGATCTTGAAGGTCTTGTTGAGATCAAGTAGTAACTTGGTGGCTTTCATGGGTCCTTCGATTCCCATTAAACTAGGGTATCTGTATATTAGAAATTTCTCGTACGAGCAACCTCGGCTTTCCTACCTTTCGACTTGTGGGCATGGCTGCTATTGGTTTTGCCTTGAAATTATCTCCTGTTGCTGCTTCATGGTTTCCATCATCTGGCGAATTGGGTTTGCCAAATCGATTCCATCATCAAAATAACGGTCCTACTCTTGATGAGTATTAGACCCCTTAGGGTTTCTTTCTCTTCTCTCACAAGCCCTTTTGCATCAGTCTTCAAATCCTGTAAGGCACGTGTATCAGATCCAATTCCTACTGCAAGATTCAAGCCTATCCAATCTAAAGGTTAAAACCTATACTCTAGCATATCATTCCTAAGGATATGTGGGTTTACCCAGAGATATAATTGCTCTGAGACAACCATATAACATGTGGGTTTACACAAGATTACATACCCACGTTCATAACAGTTAATATGCAATGCATCCTATAAATACATATAGTAGTATGCAATAACCGCAGTGGAATAAGGGTGACTAAATAAAACTTATGCCAGAATAAACTAAAACATTCGAATGTCATTCATAACCATCATAAGTTCAAATCATAAGCTAGCATAATCTTAGTAGAATTATTCTTGATAATAAGTCTCCATGGCTAAATCAAATACTTCATGCGTTCTAATGCACGAAGGGTTAGGGCTGTAAACATCAAGATGAGGTCTAATCTTTTGTCGATATCTAGCTCATCTTCAATGAATCAAATCCACTGGTCCATCCTCGTCGGGTCCTAACACAACTTCTATCATTCCAAGTGGAATGAAAATGGGTCCACAAGGGGTGAGATTTACTTAAAATCTCTGTAAGTTAGACAACCAATGTGTACAAAGATAAATTATTCACGATGAATTATAAATATGAAATGCGTGCAATGCAGAAAAAAAAGTGTCTCCCACCCAAATTCCTCAACGTTTTCAGAAAACTGAGACACTAATTTTCTAACATAGAACATTTTTCACTTCAACTATCAAAAACCTATATTTCATCATAACGTTTCACTATTATTAGCAATTCACATTTAATCATAACATTAATATCATAACGTATGGTATCGTCACAGTTCCCCATATGCTTTGTGAGTACCTACTGGAGACCGTAGTACAACTCATGTTGAAACTACGTTGTCTGCAGACTCGTTCTCAATGCATTGGTAACATTCATCATAACATCATAACATTTGATTTTGTTCCGGCGTTCTTTAAAAAGAATCCATTCAAAACCCGTTGATTATTTTTCATTAATCCAGGGGTTACTATTCCATTTTTACTTACTCCAGAGTGGATAAAGGAGTTCTACTCGGATAATTCCTCATCTTACACTTTGGAGTCATGACAAAGATTATTTCATGTTATGTTTAAAAAATGTAGTTCATGACATGTGTATATGTAACAAGCTTTCATGTGAAAATGACATTTATATGCAATATGTTAAAAATGGTGAAAATTTCACATGCCATGTAAGCAAGTAGTGATGTACTCCATGTATCATATAACACGGTATTTCATACTCAAAATGACAATTATAACATGAATGTAACATTTATCAATAAATCGTAAATAACTTATCAAGGTGTAAATTAAAGATCAACTTACACACTGCCTGAGTTGGAAAAAATCGTAGTAGCTGTAATCGAAGTTGTACTAAGTTAGGATTTGAACTACTATGGAAGCTGTTCATAATCAAAAGCTTTCAAAAATGGGTATTTACAAAAATACCCCAAAACTTTTCAAAATTGCCACTAAGGCCCTAATTTTTTACTATTTGCAAATGAACTCCAAATTCTACCAAACTACTCAAACATCATCTATTCTATGCTCTAAAAATCATCTATTCCCTTATAATTCCAAAAATTAAAGTGGAACTAGCCCAAATACACTCAACCCGTGGCATGCACTCTAGTTAATGCTGAATAGTAATTTCAACTAGTGACCCTTATGTATGCATGCATATTCAATTTCTTTAATTGAAAATAATTATTATAATCCTTAATGACATGTTAAAAGATTAATATTAGGTGAACAAGTTCATCTCAACACTTAATCATAGCTAAAAACCTTAATCTCTATTAAACTAGTCCTTAAACTGGAATTAAGTCATGTATTTCCCTTCTTATCCCAATCACAAAGTTTTCTAAATGCTCATTTTTCAAGTCTAGGTAAAATAAATCAAAACTTCATAAGTTAATAATAATTTAATCAAAATCGTGCATGCGTGGATGATCAACACAATAAAGAATTAAAACCTATCATGGCATGCTTTCAACCTCAAATTTAAACCTTCAAAAATCATTATAAGACATTAATAAATCATATCGAAATATGCCAAGACATTCCATAGCTAAAATTCCCACTTAAAACAATATAAACACTTAATCCAACATTAATGGACTTAAACATGATAACATTTTCTAAACTCAACCAAAAATCAATTCAGCACTTAAAAGCAAAACATAACATGAAAACTAAGATTTAGGGAAATAAAATTTACAATCTCCTTGGCCCTTTAAAGCTCCCAACACAAGAACTCTAAAGAACACTCAAGAACACACCTTTCGGATTCACTCTAGATTTCTAAAGGAAGAAGGCTATCAATACTCAAGAGGAGGCTTGGAGAAGTGGTGTGAAGGAAATGTGGGGGGTGAGGGAGGTATTTATAGTAGGCTACGGGATGTTGGCCTTGGTCCATGGTGATTGGGTGAAGTGGGTGGTGAATAAGGAGGTTTGAATTTCCAACTTGGTTGCATCACCTTGTGCAGGTGAATAGTGACCCAAATCAAATTATTTTCTTCACTTTCAGGTGCTTCCATGCAAGGAGAGGGTGCAGGTGCAGGTGCAACCATGGTGCATCATTAGAAGAAAAAAAAAAGTAAAAATAGTTTAAGACATCAAGCATAGTAGCCATCAGGTTCAAGGCTGAAATTCTTGGACAGTTTTGATCATTTCTTGACTCATCCTCTTGTCATCTCTTCATGGCGAATTTATGTAGGTCATGAGTCACTATTGGAAGGCTTTTCTAGGTGCTATAAGGTGGGGGATTATCTGCTAAGTAATGATGAAGTGGCAGCTCAAAGAAGAGGGTGAA
Source organism: Pterocarya stenoptera (assembly GCA_003123785.1). NCBI lineage: Eukaryota > Viridiplantae > Streptophyta > Magnoliopsida > Fagales > Juglandaceae > Pterocarya > Pterocarya stenoptera. Next base: position 23,962 of record QEOT01124103.1, read on the forward strand.
GTTGGGGTGGCTATCGAGTGGTGTCTTGCGCAAAAAGCCAATCGGTTTGGCTCTATTTGAGGTGGCTTTGAGTCAAGGGTCACCATGATGACTTGAGGGGCCCTTGGGTATTGGAGAAGAAAGGAGGTGCCATGTGGTGGTGGCCCAGCCACGTGCAGATGTGTAACGAAACTCAAGCCATTTGATTTGACTTCAACTAGGCCTCCAATGGAATCAGTTGGAAACTTTGGTTTAGTTTCCTTAGGCAAAAATGACCCATACTCAAACTGAATTAAGGGGGATGATGTGAGGTGTTAAAATACAAAAATTTCCTTGAGGAAAGAATGAAATTGATGTTGGCTAGGGGTTAAATTGGTATAATGCACCAAGAGTACACATGTGCCGATTGGTGTGGGTTTAGGATTTTGACATATCTAGGGTTCTAATATGATCTAAGAATGATGCAACTGAAAAATAAAACCAGAACATTTCAGATAAAAAAGGCTAAAAAGATTAAGAAAAACAATTAGGCTCAAAATTATGGGTGGGCAGCGGGGGCGTGCAGAGGGGCGGATTGCCCCATCTGGGCCTAACCCCGGGGGCGGGGGCGGGATGGGGGTCACCCCCGCCCCGCCCCGTATACATATATATATTATATTTATATATATTTATATAATAATAATAAAAAATAACCCAGGCATGAAACAACATCGTTTAAAATTATCTAACCCAACCCCCTCGGCCCCTCCTCTCTTGAACCTTCTTCCTCACTTCTCTCAGTCTCTCTCTCTCTCTCTCTCTGAGTTCTCGGTGTCTCGCACCCCCTTCCCTCTCTTTGCATCGCCTTCGCCGTCACCATTGCCGTCGATGTCGCACCCGGTCCCTCTCTATTCATCTCCGTTGCCGAAGGTAAGACAATCTAAATTCAAAATTTAATTTTTTGTGATTTATATATTTAATGGAGATTGGAGGAAGGATGGGGTTTACTGGAGATGGAGGATGGGATTTTTTGAATTGTGTGCTATGGAGCTTAGATTGTGCATGTGGTTTGAACTTTGAATGACTCCCGTCCATTTTTCTTTTGTTTGCATTATGTAATGTGTGTGAATCACTGAATGATAATATTATTTGTGCCTAATTAATTCGGATTGGAGCCCTAAATTAATTTAGGGCTCCAATCCAAAACCCTAAATTAATTTAGGAGTTTCAATCTTTGAAACCCCCAACCATTATGACATTAGGGACCCTAGCTAGCTCCTTATTATATTTGTGTCATTTTGTTTTCTTAGCTTATTTTATTTTCTAAAAGGTGGTGTTGAAGAACATGAACATATGCAGGACCCTCTCTTGTAAATACTCAAGCAAGTGTCGTAAGGCCCTCATATAATTGTCTGTGCATGGAAATCATTCTGATCATGGGTCAGCTGATTAGTTCAATCAACCAGCAAATAAAATGAAAATTTGCCCTTGATGGTTCACCATGCGACGTCATTTTATTATCAGTTTTTTATTTTTCTGATTGCTATTTTTGTTTTTAGTCTTATAAATATTTTCAATATTTACAATATTTATAAATTAAGGTACTGCATGTGCATGAACAGAAAGCCAATAAACATGAATTAATGAAAGTCCAGCTTATTAGTTATAAATAATATACTATTGTAACAAAATCATCATCCATTAATTAATCTTTACAAGAGATTAAGTTATAATTAATTAAGATGATATATATATATATGAATGTCAAGTGATACTTTTTTTTATTCTACTTTTTTTTATGTTCATTATATAGTTGCTATGCTTATATTATTTCAAGTCTAAGAAACTATATTGTTAATATACTTTACTATATATATAACAAATATATAGACACTGCCACCAACATATATATATATACACACTTGAAGTATTGTATATATTTTTTATTTTTTATCGTGTCCAAAATTAATTGTTTGGCATGTTGCTATGTTTTCTATAATTTTAGACTTCTTGTTTGCTTGAGCTCATGGATATGCCAGCAGATTCTAATGTGAGCTCTCCTTTCCAGGCCAAGGGCACCCCTATCCTTACACCTACACCTACACCTACCCCTCCTACTCATACCCCTACGGCACCTTGCCCCGCCCCCAAGCCCAGCAAGAAACCTGCTTCAATAGTTTGGAGTCATTTCACCAAACTAAAGGGTGGTGACCCAAGTAACCCCCAAGCCAAGTGTAACCATTGTGGGAAAATTTATGGATGTCACTATAGAAAATATGGCACTTCACAATTAAAGGTTCACTTAGAAGAGCAATGCAAAAAAAGTCTAATATTAAGATCAATATAAGAGAAAAGCCAATCTAGGCTAGAAATTGAACTTCAAAAAATGGCGGATGGGACTATTAGGGGTGCAATTTTGAGGGGGTATACTAAATATGATCCCGATGAATGTAGAAGACACCTAGCTTGTATGTCATTATGGACAAGCTACCTTTTCAACTTGTTGATGGGAAAGGGTTCCAAGCGTATTCTCGCTACTTGGAACCAAGGTTTAATATTCATTCTCGCCACACTGTGGCCAAGGATGTAAAAAAAAACTTTTACATTGAAAAAAAGAAGTTGAAGGGTCAATTGGCAGATCAATTTGTTTGTCTGACCACTGACACTTGGACATCGATCCAAAATTTTAATTATATGTCTTTGACTGTACATTTTATTGATTGTCATTGGACATTGCAAAAAAAAAATTATAAAATTTTGTAAAATCACCAATCATAAGGGCGAGACAATTGGAAAGGCCTTGGAGGCTGCAATAAAGGAGTGGGAGTTGACCCGAGTTGTTACAGTCATAGTCGATAATGCCTCGTCTAATGATGTCGCATTGGGTCATCTGAAGACCTATCTTAGAGAGGTAAATAAGACAATCATGGGTGGTGAGTGTCTGCATGTGAGATGTGCAGCACATATTCTGAATCTGATTGTCACGATGGTTTGAGGGATATTCATGACTCGATTGCTCGGGTTAGGACTGTTGTGAGATGGGTGAGATCTTCTCCTTTGAGGTTAGAGAAATTCAAGATTGCTGCGAGATCTGCAGACCTAACATCTAAGAAAGGCCTTTGTACTGATATGCCTACACGATGGAACTCAACATTTTTTATGTTGGAGGCGGCCCAAGAATATAAGCTGGTATTTGCATTATTGGGTGACGAAGACATCCAATATGTTAAATATTTTGATGATCACAGGGGATTGGGGAAACCCTCAGATGATGATTGGGAAATTTTAGCTATTTTTATAGATTTTTTTAGGCTTTTTTACGATGTCACCACGAGGTTATCTGGGACTTTGTACCCTACATCCAATGTTGTATGTCAGCAAATATGTAGGGTAAAAGAAGAATTAGATGACATGGTCGCGGGTGGTCACATTAGGCTGCGGGAGATGACATTGCTTATGAGAACAAAATACGACAAGTATTGGGGAGATATAACTAGGGCTAATACTTTGTTATATGTAGCTGTTGTCTTTGACCCGAGGTATAAGTTGGATGGCATGATATTTGGATTGGGCCTTACATACGGGCAAATATGGGCGGAGCTTATTGGGGCAAAGGTTCGGGAGGCCCTTGGTAGATTATTTGATGAGTTTACTACCCTATGGGGTGGTAATATTACGGCACCTACACCTACCCCCTCAGCTTCAAGCTCATAGGTTCCAGAAGTCGAGGTTGGGAAAAGACGTAGATTGGAGTGGGGTGAGAGGTATGAGCAGACCCCCTTCCTCCAGGGTTCTGTAGAGGCTCAGTCAGAGATAGACAGATACTTAGTAGCAGAGATTCTACCATTTTCACAATACTTCGATATATTAAGTTGGTGGAAGGTGAATGCCATGAAGTATCCCATCCTTGGAGAAATAGCCCGTACACTTTTGGCCATCCTTGTTAGCACCGTAGCCTCAGAGTCGGCCTTTAGCACTGGAAGGCATGTATTAGATTCATTTTGGAGTTCAATAGTTCCTACCACTGTGGAGGCTTTGATTTGCACGCAAAATTGGATCAAGGGAACTTCAATTCATGTTCTGGATGTTCTTAAGTATGAGGAGGCCGACATCGAGGAGGAGGGTGATGATCAGCCTGGATCTAGTATTTATTTTAATTTAATTTTCTAGTACAATATTTTTATTTATTTATTTTCATTTAATTGGTATTCATTAATTTGATTTCAAAATTATTATTGTGATACATGAGACGGCATCTATGGCTACCTCCTCTGATGCAGTATGACTTTGTATTGGACCCACCATTGCCATGGTTCGCACAATTTCTCCCTTAATTATTTTTTACATTTAAAATTTTTTTTCATCTTTATAACTTTATAATTCTAATTTTTTTTTATTTTTAACTTATTAATATTTCAGGTTTTATAACTTATTAACTTTTATGATCTTGATTCTCAGTCTCACAACAGTCGACACAACTCATCACTCAGTAAACTCACCGCCACGGCTCCACCCCAAAATTAAATTGATCAATGTGAACAGATTAGATTTTGTGAATTTACAATTAATTGTAATGTTGCTACAATAGTTAATAGTATAATAGTTTATTAGTTCTCTTAATTTGTATAATTGTAAACTACTTATTTTAGATTAGTGCCTTAGTGATTATTATTACTTAATTAGTTAATAGGTGAAACTTAGTATCTAGTTAATAGTTCAATCTATATATATATATATTATTTTTTTCAGTTTTTAAATATATATTTTTTAAGTTAAATTCTGGGCCCAAAGTGGCCCAAAAATCGATTCTGGGTCATTTAGGGCCCAAAAAACTAAGCTGGGCCGAAGGCACTGTTGGGGGGTGCAGGGTGCAGAAGGAGGGAGGTCCACCCCTGCACCCTGGCCAGCAGACGGGGTACCCCGCCCCCGCATGGGCTGGGCAGGGTACGGGAAAAAATTCCCCACCCCCGCATATGCGAGGGCGAGGGAGAGGTGGCCTTGCTGCTTAAGGGGCGAGTATCACCCCTACTCAAAATATAGTTTAAAAATCACTAATCATGGGTAAGTTGATTAATGTCCTTAACTCTGGTTAGAAGCTTAATTATGGACAATTGGGAGTCCTAAGGGGCGTGGGGTACTACTTGGACTTGAGGAAAACCAATGGTATGGTGTATATGGGCTTCAAATAGAAGTGTGAAAATGCAAGACAAGGTTTTGGGCCTTGTTGGGCTTAAAAAGGCCATGAGAGGGAGTTGCATTGTTTATGGGCTCTGGGTGTGGGTTGATGCGAGGCCTTGGTTCTATATTTTAAGAGGTCATTAGAGGCCTCAAGATCCACAAAGATGAGACTTAAAAGGCTTACCTTATCATAAATGTGCCATGGGTCAAAGTTAACACCAAGTTAGGCCCAAAAGGCCTAATGTGTTCCTCACACTTGGGCCAAATCTTTCTAAGGCTATCTCATAAAGACTTAAACTCTTATAAGGCTTGGTTCAAGACTTCTAAGTCTTAACCCATAACACTTTAAGGGTTTAAGAGCCTTAACTGTAGCACTAATGGGCTTGCTTACTAAACCACCCATACTTAACCCTTAAGCTTAACCACTAATGACACTAAGTGCCATAGTTTAATGGCTAAATTAAATCTAACTAACTCCCTTAAAAAATAATAATAAAAAAAATCTTATACTAGAAAAACTTATAAAGCCCAAAAATATAAAATAGTATTATAAGCTCATTCTAAGGAAGATTAAGGGTTAATCCTAATAGGTAATTAGGTGGGTTGTTACAGTATATATTCTCAACAATTCAAAGCAAAGTCTTAGAAAATCTCATATTCGAAATTCATTAAATATACTCCTTAGCAGGGAGAAGAATTTACCTAATATTGTCATTGGTGGTGATAAAACGGCATGGAGCATGGAGCAGTGGCTGTGAGTGGAGATTCTTACGTTGCAAAGACAAGAATTGAGAGGGAAACAGAGAAATAGAGAACAAAAAAAGATTATCAAACACATAGAGTTAGATATATATATATATATAGAGAGAGAGAGAGAGAGGGAGAGCGGGAAATGCGTGTGAGAGAAAATCAGAGAGGGGGGTTGTGAGAGAATTAGATAGAGGGGGGTGTGAGAGAACTAGAGATAGGGGGACGTGGGAGAACCAGAGAGAAGGGGGGATCTTAGGTCATGGGAATTTTTGGAGTGGGGAAACGAAAGTGGGGGGAAAAAAGAGGGGAAATGGGTGCGCTAGGCTGGGGATTGGGTTATTACACCTAAGCTATGAACGGTATAAATAGGCGTGCATGATAGTAATGTGACATGCATGCTTCATGACATGGACTTGAACATGTGTGACATGACTTAAAAAATGACATCACCTAATCTAACTCGAAATATAACATGACCCATACAGAATTAACATGAAAATTTCATCTCATGGGGGTACCACTATGTCATAAATACTTATACTCATCATACCAAGAAAAAATGCCTAAGCATCAAGATTATGTCAAAAGGAATCAATTCTTGATGTTCTTGATCTAAAACTTTCAAATTAACTTCAAGGACTCCAAAAGTCCATAAACACTCTCCTAACATGTTCATCATTCAAATCTAAGTGATATCATTCTTGACTACACAACCAAAATCACAAAATACAACCTAACACAATCGGTTTGCATGAAAACTTTAAAATCATGTATAACATGCTTTGGACTTGGAACAATGCCACTAGATCCTTGATTTTTGTGCAATACATCTTCAAATGAAAAAACCATATACCTCATATTTAAGTCTTAACTAGATTTAAGCATTAAAACAAGCATGTCATGGCAAAAATATCATCCAAACAAATCATCACACTCGTGAGCCTCTAGATTGAGCTTAAGCCAAACTCTTGCATGCTCATCTCCATTTCAACAAGATCTAAACCATAATTGAAACAGCCCTCTAGAAATTTTTTGGTGGAATTTCTATAGGCTCTCGGAATCTCGTGAAAAATATCAAAAGTTTTCATGATTCGAACAATCGCGTAAGTTTTAGTTTGTCATCATAGCCAGAGTTATCACCCACTATGGTATTAGAAGTGTGATTTTATTTATTTGATGTGGTTAGAAGTGTCAGATTGATATATGGTTTGTGCTATTAGACTCAGTTAATTATTTATGATTTTATGGCGAATAATCACATTTTCAGTTTTTAGACAAAACACTTGTTTGAAAATGTGTTTTGCTTATTTCGAGACACTTCGAGATTGATTTTAGATAAACGAATTGCACAATTAGGTTTGTATGACTATTTAGGATTTGATAATGCAAAATTTATTTTTCACTTTCCTGGAGTAAATTGTAAACCTGTAGTAGCATCTAGTGCAGTGTTTTAAAAAACACAGTGTGGAATATCCAAATTAGATTAGAAAAGTTTTATTTGGATACTTGGCAGGATCATGCCACACTTGGTTAATGGCATTGGACACTTGGCACAAAGAGGAACCATGAGATGGATTGTGAGGGAATCAAGGTGTGAGATCATGCACCTAAGCCAAACCCTATTCTTTTTTTCATCTGATCAACCAATTTGTGCTAGAACAAAGAGGGTTTCAACCCAAGTGAAATCCTAAATAGTTGGAATCCAATTGAAGCCCCAAACCTTGGTTTAAACTGAAATCCTAAACGGTTTCCCCAAACCCTAAAGTTGGCCTCCAAACCCATTTTGATGCGATTTCTAGCTTTGTGTTTAATTACTTGATTAAATGACTTCCACATGCTACTAATTCATTAAATTCTTGTTATGACATCATTATCCAACCTTTTAAATGTTGAAAATTTGATTGAGCCAAGAAAAACTAGATTTGGGCTTGATAGCATCCCAAACCCTAACCAAACCCCCTTTTAAACCCTAGATAGAAGCCCACTTGATTGAGGCCCACGAATTTGGCCACCGTGGTAAACTTTCTTGAAGATTTTTCCTCCCCCTCATGGCAGACCATCCACTGCCCTAGGCTACACCCAATAGTGGCTTGATGTGAGAGGGGAAATCCACCTCATCACCCTCCATACCATGAGGCAGCAGTAGGCAGTCCTTGCCCCTCACTATTTTTCACTTGATGTGACATAGGCACCTCAAATCAAGGGTCATTCAAGCCCATACATCCCCTCTACAGAATTCTAAAGTCGTGCAAGACACACTTCACTTCATTTCATCACTTCTTCACCCCGTTCTTAGAAAGAAACCCAAAAGAGCTCTCTAGGGAAGATTTTTGAGTCATTTTGCATGGCAATTCTTGACCCTTTGTAAGTATTTTGTAACATCCCAGATTTTAGTGTATTTTAATGGAGGATTTATTTAATTTATTTTGTGATTATTTATTTTTTTTTTTGTTTTTTAAATTTTGGGAGTTTTAAATATTGTTCATAATATTTTATGATGTGAAAATTGTTTTATGTGCTTTCTAGATTTTATTTATTGTTTTGGCTTTTAAAATGATCTTTAATTTAAATTGATTTATTTTTGAGTTTTAAATTTTTATTGTTGCATTTAAATTATTTCACTGCATTTGGATTATTTTAATTAGCTTTCGGTTTTAAATTCATCTTCGTTGGTTTTTTTTCGGGACCCAGATTGGAAGACTGGATCTTCCCTTTTTCCCTCTTCTTTTTCTTTTCTTTCTTTTTCTTCTTTCTTTTTTTTCTTTTTCCTCCTGCTTCCCCCCGCGCGCCCGATCTCTCTCTCTCTCTCTCTCTCTCTCTCCTCTCTCACGTGCAATCGGGTTTGGCCTTGCTGTCACCGTTGCCGGCCGCCGTGGTCGACACCGCCGGTGCCGTTCGGTTCCCCAGCCACCGGCGACCTCACCCATAAATTTTCAGGCCGCCTAACGCTGCCGTTAGCCGCCGTGAGCCGTGCGAAGCCTACGGCTTCTCCTCGCCGTTCCGCCGCCGTCCGGCCACCATTGGCCACCATTTCTTCACCACTTCTTCACCGGCCCAATACCAAGCTTTTCCACCCAAACCCGGCCCCGATCCGTCGCCGGAGCCGCCCGTGCGAGCTCCACTTCCGATTTGAAATTCTCGGCCGTAAACCACCCATTTCCGCCGCCATTCACGGCCAACCACCACCACCATTAGATTCCCCACCTTCCTTAGGCCCTACCCTATCAATTCCAAGTTTTCGTTTGAACCCGTGTGAGAATTTGAATTTCACTGTGAATTTCGGTCACAGTGTTTTTGCACTGTGACAGTTGCTGTTTTGGTGCTTCCAGTTCCTCCGTGATCCTCCATAAATTATTTTAAAGCACTGTAAGTATTTCTCCAAAAGACTTTTAAGATTTAAATATATTTTTGCAATGACCTGTTTTATAAATTGTGAATTGGTTATCTGATAGACTGTGTTGGTTATTGAAAAATTGTTGGTAACTGTTGGTTATTGGTAACTGGTCATTTTCATGGCATAGTGCACGCATGCGTGGGTGTGTACAATTGTGGAAACTGTGTTTTGTAAAAAAGGCTTTTCGGGTGTGTGTGTATCACCCCCAAGCCGAGATGGGTTATTATCTCGGTGGAGCTCCTCTGGGCACTCGGGAGCGGAATGTACTGAGTGTCGTCCCCTGGAGCTGTTGCTCGGGACTTGGACGAGATGGTAGCGCTCTCGATCCGACTCCGTGATCTCTCGTGCTGGCGGAGATCAGAGGATGCTTGGCTATGTACGCGGTGGGCGCGGAACTGGGCATCACTCGTATTGTATCACTCGCATGGTCGCTACCTGTGGGGTGACGAAGGGAGCCAGGGTATGTGGATGGTCCCTAGGGGAGGCCATGGTGCATACGGGATAAAATTGGAATTAAAGTAACTATTCCTGGTTATTAATTGTGCCAAATGGTGATTTTTGGCGTGTGTGGGAAAAGAAACTTGTGATTTTCGAGAAATGGTGTTTTTTCTCGGGTTTTGCACTTGGGTCATCATGTGCATGCATAGTGGTTGTTGTATTCTTATATTTGTTATCTTGGAGTATTTTTGGGTTTTACTTACCTGTGGTACCATTTATTGGTACTGCAGATTTTGACGCAGGTTTTGAAGAGGTTGAGCCCGAAGATGCGGCTCCACCTGAGGAGTAAGGACATTTGGCTATATTCTATGTTGTATTTGTATTTTTATTTGAGGTTGCTTTATGAACAAGAAAAATTGTATTATGTTGACTTGTGGATTTCTGTATTATTTTTGTATTGTATTAAATTCTGGTACTTAGTTATCTGACCTAATCTTTCCGCTGCGTATTTTATTGTACACGTGTTGCATTGCACACACTCAGCACATGTCGATGGGGTGCGTGACCACGTTGTCATCATCCCGGGTGTCTCGATTTCTGTGTGTGTCCGTACATGGAAGTTGGGGGCGCCACATATTTTCTCATGATGAATCCTTCATGAAAGATTCTTCTTTGAGCTAGTTTCCGTGGATTTATTATTAGTTTAATTTCATGGTCATTGGATTGGTCAAAAGTATTTCTAATCATGGAAAGGGCATTATGAGCGTTAAAATGGAGAGTGTGTTCTATTTTGAAGTTTTTGACCATGCTAATGGACATATCTTGGTCCAAAATTTTTATGTACTGTTGTCAACATGCGTATATGAATGTTTATTGAGCATTTTTTTGCATGAATAAAACTTTTGATGATATATTTCCTTAGATCTAGAAACTTAGATACTGGAAGAGTAAAAAATAATTTCTGTTTTAAGAAAATTTGAGTCTTTTGTGGTTTGATTTTACTCCAATGGCCTTGATATTTTTAGTTGATGATCCTAAGCCTTTTAGATACATTTTAGGATGTTCTTTTGAGGATTTTTGGCTTTGGTTTTAAAGATGTAAATTTTTATGCAAGAGTTTATACGGTTGGGTCAAAAGTTTGATGTTTTTAGTTGGATCCATATTTTAAATTATGTTTAGCCATGTGATTCTAAGTTTAATGCTTGGATCTAATATAGGACATATTTTTAAACCATATGATGTTTTGGTTTGAAGATCTCACTATAGAATGCCTTGGATCAAGTGTTTGATCAAAACTAATTAAGAGTAAGTTTCTGTTTTTGAACTAAGCATGAAGCCATGTACTCCAAGTGGTGTTTTGTGATTTTTGGTGACTTTTTTTTATGATTCAAAGCATTTTTGTTCTTAGGATGATGTTATGAATATGGTAGAAGTAAGATTTGGATTTTTTGGAGTTCTTGGAAATGCTATTAAATAGGTCAAACCTTTTGATTCAAGGGTTTGCTTTTTAGTTAAAAAACTTGGATCCTTTTACTAAAAAGTTTTGTGTTGATGATTCGTATATTTTTTTGGATGTTTAAGTATGTTTTTAAACTTGGGATAGGAAGATCTTTGTTGCAAAATATGACACCCCCAGATTCCGCTTGGGATCGAACAAAAAAATGAAGCGTCGGGACATGTAACACAAGGTTACCTGCCCCCATTCATGACATATAAGATGCAATGTTTCTAACATGCATCTAGCATTATGCAATATTCGCAGTGGATAAATTTTTTTCTTGAGCAATTCTATGCACCAAACTTATAATGTCCTAAATAATTAAAACATAATCCATGCATATCTAACAAAATAAACATCTACGATTACAGCACGGTTATCAAAAGACTGTAATCTCAAAATAACGAACACCTGACTCCATAATTACATTGCCAAAATACACTATCGGACAAGTTCATTGAGTAACATGTGTAACTCGATTAACGATGCCGGAATACTATCCAAAGACCTAACTCTAGAGGCTTCAAAGTCCGCGTTGCATCTACGATGTCTAGTCAACCTCCTTCAGTCTGCCAATGTTTGATCCCTGCTCTGATCCTGACACATCGCCTACCATTTGGGAAGAATGATAGTTGGGACTACTACGGTTAGATTTGATTACAAATCTCAGCAAGTTAACAGGAAACTTCCACACAGGTTAATGATGCATGCATGGCAGTAAAAACATTAATGCATAATCAAAATCAATAGTAGCATACCATAACTTGACATAACATGACATGAAATAATAAGCATAACGTGACTTGACAGGACATGGCATGAGCTAACATAACTTGAGTTAAAACTGAAACTTAGCTTGACATGACATAACATGTACGTAAACTTAAAACATAACATGAATTGGCAACATAGCATAAACGTGAACTTGAAACATAACATGGACTTGAAACATAGTATGAACGTAAACATACATACTTTGAACATGAACTTGAAAATAACATGAACCTGAGTATAACATAACATAAATGTGAACTTGAAACATAACGTGAACGTGAACATGACATAACATGAACATGAACTTGAACATAACATGAACGTGAATATAACCTGACATGAACGTGAACTTGAAACATAACATGGACTTGAAACATAGTATAAACGTGACATAAACTTGAAACTTGACATGACCGTAAACTTGAACATAATATAATGTGAAACATGACTTGAACGTGAAATACATGAACTTAGAATCTTATTCAATAAACTTAATCATTTAAGTGACCATACGGGTGCTACACGGGTCCTCTTGAGCTGTGTGTCATTGCCGATTACCGCATCACAACACAGGTATCTACCAGTTATGAGTGCGTTAATACGTACTCCACAGTTGTTGTGGCCCCATACTTCATGCTCCACAGTTGTTGTAGCCCCATGAATTGCTTGCGCCATATTTGTTGTGGACACACATAAAATAAAGTATCGCTCTATCGGCGTTAGTGTCTGGAGCGCTCCGGTGACCAGCTAGTTAGGCCCCATTCACAATCGGTTGACTGTACTTCGTCAACCCAGGAAATTTCACACCTATTTAAACACTCCAGTGTGAACAAAGGAGTTCCACTAGAATATTAACTCATCCTAGCGCTTAGAGTCGTGATTGACATGAATAATTTAACAAGACTATCGAGACAAGATGACACGAATACAAAAAGACAGAAGTCCTAACGTAGCGTAACGTGACATGAACGTAAGATGACTGACATGACATACTTTGAGACATGGTTTAATAGACAATATTTCATAACATGGTATACGTATAACAGATAATATTTTATAATATGACACAAAATATAACAAACAATATTTTATAACATGGCATAACATGTAACAGTAAATATTACGTGACCTGACACACATATAACAAATGGCATACATAATGTGACATACTTGCAACAGATAGTAACATGTGACAGAATATATTATGTAACAAATAAGTATTTTGTGACAGAATAATTTGTATAATAGATAAACATGTAATGACATGGCATAGCATGGCATATATAACAACATAAAAACATAAACTATAGTTTCCTTACCGATCACACATACATAGTAAATTGATAGTAAGTTAAGAGTTAACTTATCTCGATCATCGCGTTCTATGAAAATAAAGTACGAAACACGAGAAACTATAAGAAGGTATTTTAAAAGTTAAAAATTTAATTACTAACAATTAAAAATGTGAAAAGAGAAAATTTAGAGTAAAATGACCATTTTACCCTCTACATGTGGGAAAATGACCATTTTACCCCTACCTTAAGGATTTCACATCCTAAATCCAAAATTTACCAAAATTTACATTCCTCATGTAAATTTTATCCTAAACTCAAGTATCAACTCAGAAAAAATTAAAACTAAACACAACTATTAAAACTCTGTAGGTCCGAAACTTACATAAGCTATAATACCCTTGATTTGCTGCAATTCTTTCAAATTTTAAAAACTCATGATCAAACCAAAGTTTTGCAACAAATATATTTTCTTTCTAAGTTTAAAACACACTTAGAATATCCATTAAGAAAAAGCTAATCATCAACACCAAACCTTTTATAAAAAGATCCAAACTTTTTAACAAAAGTGAACCCCTAAATCACAAATTTTAACCTTAATAAAAACATCTCCAAGAATTTCAAAAAAAATCAAATCTTACTTCTAACATATTCGTAACATCATCTTAAGATAAACCATGCTTTAAATCATCAAACAAAAGTCATCAAAAATCACAAAATAACACTTGGAAGTTTTGGTTTTACACTTAGTCTAAAAACAGAAACTTTGCTCTCAACTAACTTTGATAAAACTCTTGATCCATTGCTTAAAGTCATGTGATCTTCAAACTAAAACATCACATGGTTCAAAAATGTGTCCTAAAGAAGATCCAACCATCAAACTTAAAATCACATGGCTAAAACTCAATAAAACATAGATCTAACTTAACAACATCAAATCTTAGGTCTAACCAAAATCATCTTGCATAGAAAATTCATATCTTTGAAACTAATACTAAATATATTCAAACTAACATCCTAACATGTAAATAAGAGATATAGAATCATCACATAAAAATATCAAAGCCTTTGGAGTAAGATTAAACCACGAAATATTCAAACGTTCCCAAAATAGAAACTGTTTTTCCACTTCCAGTTTTCAAGTTTCTAGATCTAAGGAGATCTATCATCAAAAGCTTTAGTCATGCAATAAAACCTCACTGCATATTCATAAACACATGCTAACAACACTCCATAAACTTTTTGGACCAAGATATGTCTATTAGCTTAGTCAAAAACTCCAAAACATAACATACTCTTCAGTTTCACGCCCAGAATGACCTTTCTATGGTTAAAAATACTTTTAACCAACAAATGAGCATGGAACGAGACACATAACATATCAACAGAAACTAGACTCAAATAAGAACAACTTTTATGAAGGAATCATCATTTGAAAATACTTACAAAGGGTCAAAATGCACCACGTAAAACGTCCCAGAAATCTGCCCTGAAAGAGCAGATTTCTCTACAAGAACGAGGTGAAAAGTAATGAAGTGAAAGAAATGGTGCCTTGCACGCCTCTAGACTTCTTAAGGGTGTGGTCTGGGTTTGAATGACCCTTGATTAGATGTGGCTATGTGACATAAAGTGGAGGGGGAGTGGGCTGCTACTGCTGCCTTCTAGAAGGGGTATGATGAGGTGTCTCTTTCCCTCACATCAAGGAACTATTTGGGGCAGCCAAGGGCAGTGGATGGCCTACCATATGGGGGGAGAAAGCTTCTACAAAAATTTTTTCCAAGGTGGCCAAATTCGTGGGTCATGGTGGGCCTCAACCAAGCGGGCTTCAATTTGGGGTTTGAAGGGGGTTTGATTAGAGTTTGAGATGCTATCAAGCCCAAATCTAATTTTTCTTGACCCAATCAAATTTTCAAGGTTTTAAATGTTGGATAATGATGTCATAACAAGAATTTGAGAAATTAATAGCATGTGAAAGTGATTTAATCAAGTGATGAAACACAATGCTATAAATCGGATTAAAAAGGGTTTGGAGGCCAACTTTAGGGTTTGGGGAAACCATTTAGGGTTTCGATTTCAACCAAGCTTTTGGGGTTTCAATTAGATTCTAACCATTTAGGGTTTCATTAGGGTTAAAACCCTCTTTGATCTAGCACAAAATTGGTTGATCAGATGAAAAAGAATAGGGTTTTGCTTATGTGGCATGATCTCACACTTTGATTCCTTCATAATCCAACTCATGGTTCCTCTTTGTGCCAAGTGTCTAATACTATTCACTAAATGTGGCTAAGATCTTGCCAAGTGTTCAAATAAAACTTCTCTAACCTAATTTGGAAATTCCACACTGTGATTTTAAAAACACTGCACTTGGTGCGCTTATCGAGGTTATTATTCATTCCAAAAATATATATAATAAACTTAGTACTGAAAAATCTTAAATATTCATATTAACCTATAGTAAAAATCGTTTACAGAAATTCAACCCCAAAGTATCCCTAAAAATAAAATCATAGTTTCGAACAGGTGTTTTGTCCGAAATTATGAAAATGGGTTATTACGCCATAAAATCCTAAATAATCAACTGAGTCTAATGGCGTAGACCATAATGCATTCTGACACTTCTAACTATCTCAAATAATTCAACTCATATTTCTAGCACCATAGTGAGTAATAACACTGACTATGTTGATAGACTAAACCTGCACGATTGGTCGATTCGTGAAAACTTATGGGGTTTTCACGAGATTCTTAAAGTTAATAGAAATTCCACCAATGAATTTCTAGCGGGTTGTTACACAAAATTTCGGTTTGACCATCAGTTTTGAAGTTGGAAGAATTGCAACAAAAATAAGAGAAATGACCTATGGATATTTTGGCACTATGAGGTTTTTGTCATAGCCGTTATTTGTTTTAAATTTTCTAAATTGATATTTGAGTTTAGGACAAAAATTACATGAGGAATGTAAATTTTGGAATTAGGATGTGAAATCCTTAAATTATGGATAAAATGGTCATTTTTCCACATGTAGAGGGTAAAATGGTAATTTTACTCTATGTTAGCAGTTTTCATGTTTCTAATTGTTAGTTATGAAGTTTCTAACTATTGAAATTATTACTTACTGTTCCTCATACTTGCGCTTGAATTCCCGTAAAACGAGACGATCATTGTAAATTAACTCTTAACTTACTATCAGATTATTTTGTTTGTATGATGGGTGAGAAAACTACAATTTATGTATGTATGTTATCATATATGTCATGCTATGCCATGTCACTATATGTTTATCTTTTACACATACTATATTTTGTCATGATATACTTATCTGTTATATAATTTATTCTGCCATGTATTGCTATCTGTTACAAGTATATGATGTTACATAGTCCTATCTATTACACATATGTCATCTCACATAATATTTTCTATTACATGTTATGCCATATTAGGTAATATTGTCTGTTATATGAAATGTCATGTTATGAAATATTATCTGTTACATATTATGCCATGCTACGAATTGTTTATATGTTTCATGTTACGTCAAGTCATGCATCTCACGTATATGTCACATTATGTATATATCATGTCACCTGTCATCTTGCTTCAAGTAAAGTCATGTCTCGAGTACAGAGTGTGTCTCAAAAACAGTATTTTCTCAGTCAGTCATGCCTGGGATACTCATGATATAATCACTTTGATTTTTCGAGCATTGCCTTTTATAATTTATGCGAGGTACTTCCGGCATAATCATTTTGATTGTTAGAATACCTCTACTCAAATGCTCATGACGTAATCATTATGGTTGTCAGGGTATTTCATTTAAAATATTCATGATGTAATCATTTTGATTGTCTGAGTATTTCTGAAGGAATATGTTGAGCAGAATTCTTCTGATTGTTCACTATTCCTAAGGAAACATCTGGCAAAATCATTTTGATTGTCATTGTTCATGCTCACGTTCATGCTTAAGTTCATGCTCAAGTTTAGTTTATTGAATAAGATTTCAAATTTATGTATTTCACATTCAATCTCATGTTATTCAAGTTCATGTTATTCAAGCTCAAGTACACATTCAGTTCATGTTTCAAGTTCACGTCCAGTCATGTTTCATGTTCATGTTCAGTCATGTTCAAGTTCACATTCAGTCCATGTTTCAGTTCAAGTTCATGTCTTGTCAAGTTTCAAATTCAGTTCATGTTTCAATTCCAAGTCATGTCAATTTATGCCATGTTACACGTCAAGTTATTTTATGCTTGCTTATGATTTTGATTATGTATTCAGGCTTTTACTGACATGCATGCATCATTAACCTATGTGGAAGTTCTCTATTAACTTACTGAAATTTGTATTCAAATATCACTGTAGTAGTCCCAACTACCATTCCCCTCGAATGGTGGGAGATGTGTCAGGTCGAGGGGAGTGAATGGAGCCTGGCTGATTGGAGAAAGTTGATTAGGCGACACCGAGCTTGTGGCCTCCTTAGTTAGATTTTTTGTATAGTATTATGGCATCATTGACCGAGTTACGCAAGTTACTTAAGGAACTAGCCCCATAGTTATATTTTGATGTTGTAATTATGGAGCTCGGTCTCTCATGTTTTGAGATTACAGTCTTCTAAAACATGTATTGTAATCATGGATATTTATCCTTTCAATGTGTGTGGATCATGTTTTAAGCATTTGGGATATTAATAGTTTTGGTGCATAGTGTTGCTCAAAGAAAAAAATATCCGCTATGAATATTACATATTGTTGCATGAACGGGGGCAAGTAACCTTGTGTTGCATGTCCAATCCCAAGTAGAAATCTGATCCATAGATCAAAATCTTAAGAACAACATGTATGAAAATCAAACCCATAGGATCAATTTCCTAGAACTAAAATCACAACCTAAGCCAAAACATAAACTGTTTTGAGCCAATTGGTTTCTAACACTTTGAAATCATGCAAAACTCTTCTAAAAATATGAACATACTTTAAATCCAATCCTAACTTGCACAGAAATATGTTAGCACTTCACCATATCAAGATCCACCCAATAGTTTTCCAAAAAGATCATAAAACATTCAAAGTTCCACATAAACATCAAAACTATCAACACCGAAATCTTTCAACCAAAAACTATAACTTTCATCAATCAAATCTCCATGAAAAATTTCACCAGCATACACCCAGATAAAATAGACTCAAATCTAGATAAAATGGAAGAGGTTAGAGCTCAAGAAAATACTACAAAGGTTGGAAACTCAAGAGGCAAAATCTGCCTAGAAAATCCTCTCTACCTCTCTCAATTTTGCACTTGGAAAACATAGGGAAAAGTGACTAAGTGTGGAGGCAAATGCAAGGGGCGTGGGGTATAGATGAAGGGGCTAACTTGGGTGGGTGAGTGAGTGACAAGTGATGGGAGGTTGGCTTGTGAAAGTGGAGGAGAAAAGGGCTGAAGTGCTGGTGGTTTTTCTGCTACTACAAGCCAAGTGGTTGAAAGGTGATATGTGACTTGTTTGATTGCCATCAAGAGCACTATTTGGGGCTGAAAGTGAGGTTTCATGACATCCATGGCATTGCCTTGAAAGGGGAAACTTTCTCAAGAATCTTGAGCAAAAAGGTGGTTTCATTTGGGCCAAAGATGGGATTAATCGAATGGGCTAAATTTGGGGTTTCAATGTGGTTTAGTTACGGTTTCAGCTAGGGTTAAGTTTAAATGCAATTGTTCTTGGTCAAGTGAAATTATCAAGATGTAAGGGATTGAGTGAGGGTGTAAGAATATGTAATTGAGTGGTTAATTGCATATGGAAGTGACTTAACCAAATGAGAAATCACATAATCAAAATCAAGTGTGTTTAGGGTTTGGAAACCCATTTGGAGTTTCAGTTTCCTCTAAGGATTTAGGGTTTCAATTGAATTCCAATGGTTTGGGGTTTTATCAGGGATGAAGCCCTCTTTTGGTTGACCAAATAGTAAGAGGCATGGTGGCATGGGCTGAATTACACTCCAACACGTACACATTTGTCCTCCACTTGACATGTGTCCTAATAATATTTATATGAGTGGCTATGATTATGCCATGTGTACAACTAAAAACTAATCCTAATGATCCTTAGTGAACTTGGACATCCTACATGGCGATTTAATAGCTATTTGAACCAGTTGTCACATGGCACTCTCCCAGGCGTTACCATTCACCCGAAAAATCTTGTAACGTTTTTTTGTACTCTAAAACCCTAAAATAATCCTATGAGTCTATTTGTGTAATTCATTTCACAAAATTCTACTTTTAAGTACCTTAATTAAATAGAAATTCAATTCTGACTACTATTCATCTAGAAAATTGGAAATGTATTATTGCATCATAAATCCTAAAGACTCAAACGAATCTAATGGTACAACTAGTATTGTAAAATTATACTTCAAAGTACCTTAAATAAATAGAAAGGAAACTCCATTTTCATAATGGATCGAGATCTGACTATACTGACAGACCAAAACTGAATCGATCCCTTAATTCGTGAAATCCTTTCAAGATCTCACGATGCTTCTAAGGTCTAAAAAAATTCATCCGTCAAATTTCTTTTGGGTCGTTACAGCCTTTATCTCTGTTTACTTTTACTCAGCTACTTCTGAAACTCAACCTCATAGATCGGCTCAATTTGCTAGGGATATTGAAAATAACATTGAAATACAATCTGGTCAACCAAGAGGCTCCAACGGCACCATGTTTCCTAACCAAGACCAACAAAATCACTCAACGCCACTAACTTCACAAAACAAGCAAAGCACCAACCAAGCAACTCACCAACGACATAATATTTCCCGAACAAGGTTTATTTACGTTGCATCAAATCCTCTACTACTTTCCTTTTTCCTCTAAATGTATAGCGGTATAAATCACCTAGTAAGTCCAAAGTGAGACTTGCTCATAATCACAGAGCAAGCCCTTCCAAGAGGTCAAGGCAAAAAATGGGAGGTATCGATCCATTACGAGGGACATTTCGAAACTATATATAATTAAGAAACATTAAGAAAGAGCAAAATATATGAGATTCATCATCCAGACCTACAACATCTGGCATCAAATTTCAAGCCAGTTGAATGAGGTCTACCATCGGTGTGAGCAGGAAAATCATATGCAAAAGCATTGTCGAAAGAGCTTGGATCGAGAGCCGTGAGGGCTAACTTTTTGTGCCTCTCAAATCAGCAAGGTGCAGAATGTGTTTCCAATAGGGTTTTTATAGCCTTTGCCAATACCTGAGTAAGTGTGGACTAATCTCGCAATGGATTTTGTAGAAGGCTTGCCTATTTCAAAAGGCTATTAAATTATCATGGTGGTCGTGGAGCGTTTGTCAAAATATGCTCATTTTATGCCTTTGAAGCACCCCTTTATAGTTGCTAAGGTAGCTTTACTCTTCTTGAACAATGTCTTTAAATTGCATGGCCTGGCAAAGACCATTGTTTTAGATAGGGGTCAACCTTTACTAGCTCATTTTGGAAAGAGTTATTTAGGTTGTATGGGGTTAATTTGTCCTATTCATCTGCCTATCACTCTCAAAGTGATGGCCAAACAGAAGCTATGAATAAGTGTTTGGAACACTTTCTTAGATCTTTTACTGGAGACAAGCCAAGATTATGGGTTGATTGGCTCTCATTGGCTGAATGGTGGTACAGTTCCACATTTCACTCTTCTACAAGACTGACTCCATTCGAAACTGTTTATGGAGTTCCTCCCACTCGACCTCATTCTTATATCCCTGGTATCACCAGTAATCTAGCAGTAGATAATCTTTTCAAGACAAGAGACCAAATCTTGACCACATTGAAGTCCCGCCTATCCATTGCTCAAGATAGAATGAAGTCCCACTTTGTTAGGCACCAAATTGAAAGAGAATTTTCAATGGGGGATTGGGTATTTCTTAGGCTGCAACCTTATAGACAACAATCTTTGGCAGTAAGAAAGAACTTAAAACCATCCCCACGATTTTTTGGGCCATTTCAGATTACTCATCGAGTGGGGAAGGTGGCTTATAGACTAAGCTTGCCTTCAGACTCACTTTTGCATCCTACTTTCCATAAGTCTTGCTTGAAGAGGAAAATAGGGGAGCATATTACTCCTTTGTGTACTTTACCCCAGTAGATTTGCAAGGAGAATTAAGGCCTTAACTTGAGAAGATCTTAGAGTGTAAAAGTGTCAAAAGCAATAACAGAGCTTTGGTGGATGTCTTAGTCTAATGGGAAGGTGCTAGAGTGGAAGATTGCACATGGGAGCCCTACTCTTTAAGGTTTTGTGGTGGAATCACGATGTTGAGGAAGCTACTTGGGAGAAGGAAGTCGATATGAGGGACAAATACCCCTATTTGTTTGGCTTGTGACTTGTGTGACATCACACCGCATCATGGCATTCCCATCAATTCATGCACACATGGCATCCATATTATTTCATCCTGCGACTCACATCTTCTCATCGTTTACAATTGCACCGTGGCCGGAAATGATAGAGTCGCCCTACAGACATATATGACCCCTAGTCGACTTTAGAGGCTTAGAGTTAAGTAGTGACGTAGATGACTAGACCATATGATTAACGCATTTTGGACTCAACAGGAGAGGTTGGAGTACCATTCATATGCTTGACCATGACAGGAGAGGAAATGTCCATATTAGGAGAGCCTTGGCACATGAAAAGCGCCAGCCATATAACCCCGTCAGGTGGATGGGAGAGACTAGGGCCCGATGGCTTAGACACCATATTAAATTGGCTCCTCCAGCTACACCCAATCAGCCTAAGTTGAGCCAGGCAGCTGAGCGACGACAAGGAGATCTTGAGTTGAGCCAGGCAGCCTGAGTTGATCCCTCTCCCCTCGACACATCAGATTTTTTTGACTCCTCATTGAGTCGCATTCGTTTCCATGAGGAGGGAGATCCTTGGCTTGAGAGAGAAGAGATTCGACACTGGAGGAGAGTGGAGGATCACGTCAATGCATTCTACGATTCCGAGTAAGACGAATATTATACACCCACGACGAGATGACAGCGGATGACATTGAAAGACCCCCTTCGAGCCCTGAGCCATAGCATAGTTGGTGAGTCACACTTAGCTTTTGTTTGATGCATGTCTTATAATTTGTTTTACCCATTATATGGAATTAGTGTCATTAGTGGCTAATCTTAAGGGTTAAGTATGGGTGGTTTAGTAAGCAAGCCCATTAGTGCTACACTTAAGGCCCTTAAACCCTTACAATTTTATGGGCTAAGACTTAGAAGCCTTGAACCAAGCCTTACAAGAGTTTAAGTATCTATGGATAGCCTTCCAAATATTCATAAGGCCTTTTGGGCCTAACTTGGTGTTAGCTTTGACCCATGGCCCATTTATGATAAGGCAAGTCTTTCAAGCCCCATCTTTGTGGATCTTGAGACCTTTCATGAACTCTTAAAATATGGAACCAAGGCCTGCCAGAAACCCATACCCAAAGCCCATAAACCTTGCAACTACCTCTCATGGCCTTTTTAAGCCCAACAAGGCACAAAGCCTTGTCTTGCATTTTCAAACTTCTATTTGAAGCCCCCGTACACCAAACCATTGGTTTCCCTCAAGTCCAAGTAGTACCCCATGCCCTTTAGGACTCTCAATTGAAGTGAAAAATGTTCTGTGTAACTCCTCAACCCTTATGGACAATTGAGATTTCAAGTAAATCTCACCCCTTGTGGACCCACTATCATTGCACTCGAAATGATAGAAGTTGTGTCAGGACCCAACGAGGACGAACTAGATGGACCAGTGAATCCAATTGATTGAACAGGAGCCAAATTTTGACAAGCGATTAGACCTCATCTTGATGTTTATAGCCCTAACCCTTTGTGCATTAGAACACATGAAAAAGTTCATTTAGCCATGGAGACTTATTATCAAGAATAACTGTACTAAGATTATGCTACCTTGTGATTTGAACTTATGATGGTTATGGTTGACATTGGGATGTTTTAGTTTATTTTGGCATAAGTTTTATTTTGTCACCATTATTCTGATGCGGTTATTGTATACTGCTAGTTGCATTTATATGATGTATTGCATATTAACTATTGTGAACGGGGGTATGTCACCTTGTGTTACATGTCCTGACACTCTAAGTCTTCTCCATCCCAAGCAAAGGTTGGGGCATCACATATATTTAGTTAATTATGTTGTTCGGGGTGTCGAAGATGACTTTAATACTCAAGTGTTAGTGGTTGATGTGTACAATTCGGGGTATGTGAAATTTTGGAAGATCGAATCTTTGATCAATCTTTTTGAACGTGCCTAGATGTTTTCAATCTTTCTAAGTTTCATCTAGACTTACTTTAGGGTAATTTAGCAAGTCTCAATTTTGAGTATTAGCTAGAATTAATCTATATTTATGTCACGGTTATATGGTTGAGTTTAGACCTTATTTAAGTTGAAATAATAAGGAAATAGAGGCCGGTATATGTACTATCCAACATCATTTTTACAATCTAGAAATCTGGGGTTTATCAATTTTGAGGAAATCTTTTTGGGCAAGTCTAAATTCATGTTATTACGGATTGGGTAAAATTTTAGAGTTAAATGAGATCATTTTTAGTGTAGAAGTTGACAAATTGTAATGGCCTTGCAATAGGTTCCTAGTAATCATTGGCGAAAGAATATCGTGTGACAATTTTGACTAGAAATTGAGGTAAGTGGCTTTTTAAAGGGTCTTTGCTAAAAGAACTGGTTGGTTTTATTTGGAATGGTGCACTTTGATATTATATTTCAAACTTGTGTAAAATTTGGACTTGTGCACATTTTAATGCTATTTTACGTCCCTCTTAGCGTGATATCTTTGTGGTATATTATTGCCTCTCATGACATGATGTTTTGTTGGCATGATCCCCACCTCTGATGCAGTGTCTCCTCACTCTGGTTTTCTCTAATAAGAAAACCTGAGTTGGTGGAAGTTTTTTTATCTGCCTACTGGCGTTGGTAACAGCATTAGAGGTGGAGGCTGAGTGCTATTAGTGTTGTAGTCAGCATCAATGGAGAGCATGCAAGAAATGTAGGGAAACCTTCGTCTGAGTGAAGAGGAGGGTGACGAAATCATGTTAGAAGAAGAGACTTTATCGGAGACTCAAAGGAAGGGTGAGAGGTGTCTCGTTGGTAAAATTTGTTCAAAGAGACATATTAATAGTAAGGTGGTGGAATCGATGATGTCTGAAATCTAAAGGTTGAGCAAACCTGCCAAGTTTAAGGAAGTATATGCTAATGTGTTTATCTTGTCTTTTGAAACCCATGAGTACAAAAACAGAATTCTTGATGGAAGGCCATGGTCTTTCAACGGCTGCCTCTTGGCTATAGACCATTTCCAAGGTTTCATACAACCGAGTAAGATGAAGTTCGAGACAGCTGTTTTCTGGGTGCAATTTCAAAATATGCCTTTGGTGGGAATGAATCGAGATTGTGGCATAAAGCTTGGCAGTACTCTGGGAGTAGTAGAAGACGTTGACGTTGAGGATGATAATATTGGTTGGGGTACTTTCCTGAGAGTTCAAGCCAAGATTGATATGTTTAAACCATTAGCCCCCGGAAGAACCATAACATCACAAGGGACTAAGTACTAGATTCTAATGCAATATGAGAAGCTCCCACGCTTCTGCTTCCAGTGTGGCCAAATCATGCATAGGTCGGATAAGTGTAGCAATCCATCTAGGGAAGCTTCTCTCCAATATGGATCTTGGCTGCGTGCTGACCCTGGAATTAAGAAACGCCGTGACTTCCCTGAGGGACCCTTCTCCCCAAGGATGATTGGTTCCAACAATGAGCATGGCTTAAAGAAGGTGGCTAAAGCAGGTTACATTCCGATGGCAGCTACGCCGATGATCCCCACAGTCAAAGCCCCTTCAGCCACTAAGGTCTCAGGCCACGTGGCCCAAGACTTAAGCCGCGAGACAATGAGTAGTATGGGGATGGGTCAGAGGACAAAAGGATGTCAAAAGGAATGGGCTTCCGAAGACTTTAGTGTCCCTAAAGCTGCTGCAGGTACGTCATCAGAGCGAGATTTGAGGAAAGAGTCAAAGGGGAGGATGGAAATGCATTAGGAATCACTAGCCAGTCACTCGAAGGGAGGCACTTCAGAAACAATTACTAAATATGGCAAGGTTCCAGGTTTGACTAACGTGCAAAAGAAAGAGGCTACTGAACAGCAGCTTAGAACTAGCAATCCTACGGAAAAGGAGCACAACAAAGTAGTTGATAGGGACAGTGAACTAGAAGTAGAAGTCCAAAACACAGCAGGGGGAAACCAACTTGTGCAGGCTACAACAGATGAAGGGGAAGTTAACAGTGATGGGTTGGCCCCAGATGGACCTAAGGCGTTTGATCCAACTCAAAAAGGGAGCCCACTCAACCAAGACTCTCCTTCTCTCACTCCACCAGAATATCCTAACAGATGAACTGGTAGAACCTGGAAAAAGACACCTAAAGGACCAGGTATTCCACGTTCTTCTCCTAATGAGCATGTGGTTAAAAAGCGAAGCTGGAATAAAGAAAATGTAGAACCTGCTGATATGATAAGTGAAAAGAAACGTAAAGTGTGTTTGCATAGTCCCAACTCAGATAAAAACAAGGGAGGTAGAATACTTCGGGATACCATGAAATCGGCAGCGGCTGCCTTGCAGCCCTGCCGGAAGCAATGATTCTTATAAGTTGGAATTCCCAGGGGCTTGGGAACCCGATGAGAATTCGAGCACTTCGTGATTTAATCCGAAGAGAAGGACCGATATTTTATTTTTGCAAGAAACTTGTTTACAAGATAAAAATGATGGAAAAGTTAAAGTATAGCATCGGTTTCAATAACTGCATGGCTGTGAGTAGTGAAGGGAGGAGTGGGAGTTTGGCTATGTACTGGAATAATAACTCCCAGCTTGAAATTCTTAATTATTCAAAAAATCACATTCATGCATTGGTCTCAAACTTGGAAGGGGATGAGCGGAATGTAGGCTCTTGGTATCTGACTGGCATCTATGGCCACCCAGAAGTATCACAAAGGCAAAACACTTGGAACATGATAAAATCATTAGAGGTTAATAGAAATCTCGGTTGGCTAATGATGGGAGATTTTAATGAGATTCTATGTAACAATGACAAAAGTGGGGGCAGAATTAGACCTGAAAGGAAGATGAGGGATTTTTTACAGCTGCTAGATGACTGTGATATGTTAGACTTGGGATACAATGGGAATCAATTCACCTGGTGGAATGGGAGGGGACGAGAGCATAGCATTTGTGAGAGGCTAGACCGTTTCCTAGCCAATCTGCAGTGGAAATCCCATAACCAGATGGCAGAGGTTTATAATAGTATTGCCCCGTACTCGAACCATGTTCCCATTATACTCAAGACACTTGAGGATAGTCGTCAAAGAGGTGGTTAGAAGCTCTTCAAGTTTGAAGCCATTTGAGCTAAAGAACCATATTGCAAACTTATCATTGAACAAGTCTGGACAGAAGGCTCGAGTCTGACTGATTTGTCTACTATCATAAAAAAACATTAACAATGTGGAGTGAAACTTGAAGATTGGAACCGAACCTGTTTTGGCAATGTGAGATGGAATATTGAGCAGGCTAAAGGGAACTTAAAGCTGCTACAACAATGGGATCCATGTTGTCAAAGAAGTGACTCTCTTAGAGCGGCTAGATCCGAGCTTTAGAAGTGGTTAGAAAGGGATGAATTAATGTGGAAACAAAGAGCCAAAGTGAAGTGGCTGCAAGCAAGAGATAAAAATACTTGATTTTTCCATTGCAAAGCTTCCCAACGTCGCCAGAAAAATGTAATAAAGGGGGTTAAAGACACAGCAGGTATTTGGTAGACTGGAGAATTAAGAGACCAGTCCATTGTAGCCTACTTCACCCAGTTGTTTACATCCGCAGGCCAACAAGGACAAATTGATTTCTTAGAGGACTTGACGGGGAAAGTGACTAATGACATGAACTCCTCTCTTACCAAAACTCTTACTGCCATAGAGGTGACATAGGCCCTGAAACAAATGAATCCTCTTTCTGCTCCAGGACCTGACGGGATGGCACCTATCTTCTACAAAAATTACTGGAGTGTTGTTGGGGGNTGGAGGTGGCTGACTATAGACCAATCAGTCTATGCAATGTCCTTTACAACGTTATCTCAAAAGTAATTGCAAACAAGCTGAAATCTATCTTACCTGAGGTGATATCTAGTACACAGGCAGCTTTTGTTCCTGGGAGGCTAATCACCAACAATGTGTTGGTCACCTACGAAATGGTTCACTTCTTAAAGCAGAAAAGAAAAGGAAAACAAGGTTACATGTCCCTTAAGCTCGATATGAGCAAAGCCTACGACCGAGTAGAATGGAGCTTCCTTGAAAAGGTTATGTTAAAGATGGGTTTTAACGAAAACTGGGTCAAATTGGTTATGTTATGCATTACCTCAGTTTCCTTCTCCATTCTAGTCAACGGAGAACCCAAAGGACCTATCTCCCCAACCCGAGGCCTGCGACAAGGCGATCCTATATCTCCATATTTATTCTTGCTTTGCACAAAGGGGCTGATTACTCTCCTCAAGAAAGCGGAACGAGCAAAGAATATAGAAGGGCTGAGAATCTGCAGAGGAGCACCAAGACTCAATCACCTCTTGTTTGCTGACGACAGTGTGCTGTTTTGCAAGCCAAATAGAGCAACTAATGAACAGATCCAAAGCCTGCTGGATACCTACGAAAAAGCCTTGGGTCAAAAAGTTAATAAAGAAAAAACTTCTATGGTATTTAGTAGGAATGTTTTCCCTGAACAACAACAGAATATCCTCAGATTTTGGGGGGTTAGTCGCCATCAACAATATGAGAGGTATCTCGGCCTCCCTCCCATGATTGGTAGAGAAAAAATAAAGACATTTTCTGAGTTAAAACACAAGGTATAGACCAAGCTTCAAGGGTGGACAGAAAATGTGTTGTCTCAAGGGGGAAAGGAAATACTATTAAAAGCGGTTGCTCTATCCATCCCCTCATACTCTATGAGCTGTTTTAAGCTCCCATCTAGTCTATGCTCCGAACTTGAAAACATGATGGCAAGTTTCTAGTGGGGGCAAAAGAAGAATGAAAAAAAAAATTCGCTGGATCAGCTGGAAGAGCATGTGTGAATCTAAAAGAAATGGAGGAGTGGGTTTCAAAAATTTACAGATGTTTAATATGGCACTAATTGCAAAGCAAAGTTGGCGAATCATGACCAAAAATCAGTCTCTTCTACACTAGATTTTCAAGGCCAAATATTTCCCTAGGCTGAGGTCTCAAAAAGCAAGACTAAAAGCTAACCCTTCCTATGTTTGGAGAGGGATTTGGGAAGCAAAAGAACTTCTACGAAAGGGATGTCGATGGCGAGTGGGCGATGGGAAATCGATCAATGTGTGGACTAACTACTGGCTAGCACAACACAAGCTCCCCCTCAACTACCCAATTTTGAAGTGATCCACCAGAATGACACAGTTGACACTTTAATCGACAGTGAAACAAAGTGGTGGGACATCACAAAGATTCAAGATCATATTCCTGCACCTCATGCAGCAGACATCTTCAAGATCATTTTAAGTTCGGACCCGTGTGCTGATTGTTTAATGTGGGAGCATGAAAAAGATGGTGTACACAGTGTAAAAAGTGGCTACAGGTTCTTCTATTCTCTTGGAAACAATGAACACAGAAAGGAATGCTCAGAGGCACAAAACCAAAGGATCTTTTGGGAAAAACTTTGGAAACTAAACATCCCTAACAAAGTAAGGATCTTGGTTGGAGGGCATGCAAAAACGACCTACCCACCTTGATGAACGTAAAGACCCGAAAGGTGCTCGTCGACCCCACTTGTAAATGGTGTAAGATAGCTGAAGAGGAGTGTGGTCAACTCTATTCCTTCAGCTTCCAGCAAAGATGTGGAATTCAATTTGGTTTAGCTTTGCAATAAATATGCAAAAAAGAGGAAACAATGGCAAATTAGAAAAGGTTTTCCTAATAGCCTAGGGTATGTGGTTCAAAAGGAACAAGTTTATCCATGAAGACCTGGTCATTCCCGCCCTTCAAGCTGTAGACAATGCTCTATCCACATACAAGGCTCACATGCCGAACCTGAATCTTCATGATCCTAAGAAAGCTTGTTGATGTCCGCCCCCTGAACATGGATGTCTGAAGCTTAATGTGGATGGGGTTGTGTTTGCAGACCAACGGAGTGTAGGAGTGGGAGTTATTCTCAGGAATGAAAAGGCGCAAATCATCTTCTCGGCTAGTAAAAAAGAAAATGAAGTAAATGACCCAATTGAAATAGAGATGCTAGCCATCCTGCGAGGCCTGCAGCTCTGCGTTCCACTGGGCATTCCAAACCTGATCATTGAGAGTGATTCCTTACTCATGGTGAATGAAGTCCAAAGGGATGGTTTATCTAGATCTCTACATGGAAATCTGGTGCAGGAGATAAAACATTTAATGTTGAGAGTTTTGACTTGTTGTATTCAACACAGAAGCCGTTTAGGCAATGGTGCAGCTCATGGGTTGGCCAAATTTGCATGGAATATAGATGATTTGATAACTTGGTAAGGCTCTTTCCCCAAATGTATTGCTCAAGTTATTTGGTCAGATTCTATATTCTAAACGTTTCTTATTAATGAAAGCAGTTTTATTATATAAAAAATAAAAAATAAAAAAAGATATCTTTGCAATATATTGGTGATTTTCCTATTATCATGTGACCTTGAATATGATATTTGGCTAAACATGTTGGTTGAGATAAAGGACACAACCTCCTTTCCTTTTCTGGGGAGCCAGATCCTATGGTAGCTAAAAAATGGTTATTGAGAATAGAGAAAATGTTAAGAGTATTGAATTGCACTGACACATAGAATGTTTGATATGTTACTTTCACTTTAGAGGATGCTGCTGAGAGGTGGTGGATGGTACATAATTGCTATTAAAAGAAGAACATGGTAAAGGTACCGCCATTACCTAGGATAAATTCAAAGAAACTTTCAATGATAACTACTATCATGAACTAGTAAAGGATTGAAAGGAAAGTGAGTTTGCAAACTTAGTGCAAAGGCCCATGACTATAGAGCAGTATGCTGGCAAGTTTATCGAACTCTTCTGTTTTGCCCTTCACTTGATTCTGGATGAAGGGAAAAGAGTATGAAAAATTCAGAAGCGTTTGGTGGTAAAATATGTCACCTCATACTAGTTTCAGGTGTTAGCACATATATTAGGGCCATGGCATTGGAGGAAGACTTTAGATTGAGAGATGCTTCCAATGTATACAAGAAGAGATACTTGCAACCTAGTGCCCAACGAGGAAAGGACCAAGGGCAAGGCTTTAAAAGGAGAATTTATAATATGGGTTTTTGCTTTCTCAAGGATTTGGAGTTTTGGTTTTCCTTCAAAAATTTGGGGTTTCATTAGGATGGAACTCTTTGTTGACTGGGCATTGAGGTACTTTAATGGGGTGAAATAGTGAAGTGTGTAAGAAGGCATGTTTCTTCCTTGGTTTTTACTCTATTCACCTTACACATTTGTATTCTTCTTGACAAGTGTAAAGTGGACTCCAAATGGAGGGTTGTAATGGCACCATGTGCTGAATGAGATTTTCTAGTGTTCATAGGTTGATTTGGACATCCTACATGGCGATGTGATGGCTCTTTGGTCTAGGTGCCACATGGTGCTATCCAGTTGATCTACTATTCACCTGAAAACTACTAAACTTTTTATTGCACCATAAAATCATATATTCATACAAGCCTAATGGTGCAATTCATTTCAACAAATTATGCTTCTAAATGCCTCAAAAAAAAAAAAGGCAGTACGTCCCTGTAGCGGTTTATAAGTCAACCACACTAATAGGTTAAAACCTAATCAATGATTCATGGAATCCTCCTAGGTTTCTCATGGAATCCCTAATGTGCAAAGAAATTCCTCTTATTGAATTTCTTTCAAGTCGTTAGATGTACCGTGGTGTCTAGCCCAATGACTAGATCCAAAGCTTCCTCTGTCAAAGTATCGATGATCCATCCTCTGAGTAGTCTATTTGATTCTTGCTACTTGGTATATTCTTGATTGTCCAAAGTTATTCCTCACTAGATCCTCCAGGACATGAGAGTAGTTGAGTAGGAGTTGGAAGAGTCCCTGTGAGCAGGTCGAGCAAGTCTTGGCTCTCTGCCAAGCCTGAATTTGTTCTTGCCTTAATGGGTAGTTGTCTTGCTTAGGAAACCATATTCGAAAGTGAGTTGAAGCAGGGAAAAGAAAAAGATAAAAAAATGAGTGAGCCACTGGGGGGCTCTAATACTATAAAGAAATTAAAGAGCTAATAATAAAATCTTTTTTTTTTTTACTCTCTGCAATTGTAAGAACAAGTCTTTTACATGCTGCCTATATATACCACTATATATTTAGAGGAAAAAGGAAAGTAGGAGAGGATTCGGTGCAATGTTCATAAGCCTTGTTTAGGAAATATTGTGCCGTTGGTGAGCTGCTTTGGTTGGTGCTCTTCTTGTTTTGCAAAGTTAGAGCTGTTAAATGATTTGCTTGGTCTTGGTTAGGAAACATAGTGCCGTTGGAGCCTCTTGGTTGACCAGATTTTATTTCAATGTTAAATTCAATGAGGACATTGTAAAGAAGTACTTCTTTGGTGATCTAGAGAAAGTCTTATTTTTGGCCTTGCTCGGTAATCCCATGTAACGACTTGTAGGAAAGTGCTTGTTCGGTGATTTGGAGCAAGTCCCATTTTGGCCTTCCTCCATGAACCCAAGCAAGGATTTTGAAGAGAAGTGCTTGCTCAAAGGAGCCAAGAAAGGATCATGTCGACAATTGTCTGGCACTCTTAAAAGAACAAGATAGGATTTTCTAATTGTTCTTAGATATTCTCAAATTATTTCACTGCTATTTGCAAACTATTCATTACTATTTCATTAATATGCACAAACTATTCTACTACTATTCACAGATATTGTGAGGGCCCCGTGTAACGCGAAAGGGGACATACCATTCATGGAGTTGAAGGAAAGGCAAAGATGAGAAACACTTCAATGGTCTAAGGAATTAGTAGTGGAAGACGTAGAGTGCAGGTTGTCCAACATCTGAGTAAGCAAGCACCATGTGGGAAGCCGTTTGCCATGTCCAAGATCTAGGTGGAGATGAGAGTCTCAATGATGGCAGCCAAGCTATAAAGGTCAAATCTGGAGTGTCAGCACCGTAGAGCCACACTCTATTTGAAAGGTCACATCTGTAGTATGGCTTGATGCCACGTGGAGAACCCTCATTCATGGAAGGATTGAGGAGTTTCCACATTGTAGGGTGTGCAAACCATACCTTGATCACCTATCTCTATCATCCTACAACATGAAAAGACAAGGATAATGGACTCTTATCAAAGCATACCTAGACTTAGAGATATGTCAGAATGAGCATTTGACAACCCACTCTAGTTAAAAGACATAAACGTGGGACAAGATCTCACTTTTGAGACTTTATTCACTAAAAAGTTAGAGAAGGCAACTGCTGCAAAAGTAAGGAAAAGGTAATGAGAGAACTTCCAACGTAGGAAGGTAGGTTAGCTTTTAAGACAATGCTGGGTAATGTGGGGTGAATGTTATGTGTAAGAGGCTTTGCATTATTTATGTAACTTCTCCCCCATTCTACAAGCATAAATAAATTTCTCAAGCACTATGTTTCTAGCTATATGGGAGGGAACCCTGGATATCAATGTGTATGTGGAGCCAGTGTAAGTCTCTATTCACGGTATGGAACGGAGAACTCCCCAAGACCATTCTGCAAAGCATTACCATGTACATCACATGAGAAGGAGAATGCCCCATGGGCGTGGAACAATGTCGTAATGGTCTCACCTGATAGTCGGGATGTGGGATCCCCCGATGTATCACGTGCTACTGTCTTCCAGTTGGTTGTGGCCAGGTAGAGTAGCATCTCAGGGCAACAGATGTGAATGTGTCAACCCACGAGCAAGTGTGCCTATTAGCATCTTCTCATTGACAATTAAATGTGACCTCTCCAACTTCATGAAGCGAGCAACGTATTGTTCTACGATCTGGTTGCCTTGCACCAAGTTAGTGAACTCTTGAGCCATCTATTGTTTAGTGGACTCGGGGAAGAATCTATTGTCAAATTTGTCCTTGAACCTTGCCCATGTAAAAGCAGCAATGTTTCCAAGCTCTCGTATGAGTAGTTGCCACTTCGTTTCCAACCATATGCTCCCCTTGGAATAGGTGTTTGGTGTACTGAATCTTCTATTCTTCCATGCACCCACTTATATCGAAGGCTCTTTCTAGGTTAATAAGCCACTTGTTGGCTCTTAGCCCCCCTTCCTTGCCCATAAAATTCAGGTTACAGTAGATGAGAAGCTTTTCAAAGGGACTGCCACAAGCCTCACCTCTCAGTGGCTCTTGCCTATTACTTTGTCCTTGACTTGTCTGCTGTCGTACTATCTCAGTCATTTGGTGGATGGCCTTCTCTATAGCTTGTCCTCCTTCCAATAGAGGATTCCCTTCCTCCCATTCTCTGTTTCTTAAAAGTTTTCCTCAAGTCTCCCACGCATCATGAACCCTTCCTTTCTTGAAATGCACAAAGCTGATGCATATCAATCCTATTCCTATGATAAGGCAAACCTTAGCTTTGCTTCTTGGCTCATAGCACACGCCCTTCCACATTATACGCTACGAAGATTTTAGCCTATAGTTAGAGAATTCAAGCCAAGCGTTTGGTACCTTGTTTCCCTATGACAACTATGGGTTTACACAAAGACGTAATTACTCTGATACCACCGTATGTGGTGCCCCTAGACCCCGCTTGGGATTAAACGGTGACTGAAGTGTCGGGATATGTAACTCAAGGCTACATACCCCCGTACATGACAGTTAATATGTAATGCACCTAGCATATTTCTAGCAGTATGCAATAATCACAACGGAACCATACCATTTAAAACTAAATTCCCAAAAACATAGATGTTCAAATCTCCCAAAATACAAAAAGGCTTTAAACCATAACCCTCATAATCCCAAGTTCACCATAATCCGTGACACGTAAAAAGATGTTCTTTTCACAAGGGGCATAGAGTCCTAGATGCTAGATCTCCACACTTTGAGTGACCTTTTGGGCTTCAACCGCATACTCCCATGCTTGTCTTATATAGCCAGTTACATAGTCCATCCAATTTTCTAAAGTGAGCGCTCCCTCAGGCTCGAGCGGCCCTTGTGATGTAAAATCCTTATTCAGGATGTCCTGGTTTTCCTTAAGGACGTGCGAAATAGTCCTTAGGCAAGAAATAACAAAATGGAAACGACCTTAAAGGTGAACTCATCCATGATGAGGTCAAGCAACGTGTCCATCTTGAGCAGAACCTTGGGATCCTGTCACAACTTCTAACATCCTGGATGGGGAATGGTAGTGAAAACTACCACAGTGAGATTTCGAGAAATCTCAGCAAGTTAACAAATAACATACAATGAAATAAGACAAGTATGCAAAGGCAAACATGAGAATGTATACATGGACATATACTTGACCTGAAAACTTGTTTCGTGCTTGTACTCTTTTCTTCTCTTTCTCTTTCAAGGAAATACTGGGCTTATAAACATGTAACCATATATCAATATAATAGAGTGTCATTTCTTATTAAACTCTAGTACATGTTTCAATATAACAATGTGGGTGGACACCTCAAGGCTCCATTAAGCATCGTGAGCTCCTTGCTAGTTACCACATCACATAACTAGCCCTCTTGACCGGGTGTGAGTACGTCAAAGTTCATATAACATGGAAGTTCACAATTCACCTTCATCATTTTCAATGTAGTGCACTCACTAGCGTTATGTAACACCATGCTCCTTCCTTCCTTCCTTCTGACGTAAGCAATTACGTCTGATGTGATAGCCCACTCCTCTCCTCTAGTGTCTAAGAGCCCCGTTATGCGTGCTAGACCCCAATGGCGTGTTTTTAAAGATACTACGTGATTTCTAAACTTAGTTTTGTGTTTTAAAGTTATGTGTATTTTAAATGGAATATTCTCATCGTTATTTAACTAAATAATATTTTAAATAACTAAATTAAAATATCTTTGAAGAGCTCCAAAAATATTATAATTGTGGGAATCATTTTATATAAATGATTCCAGTTATTTAAAATATTATGTAATATAAATAATGATGGAATCTTTAATTAATTTAATAGTTTTATTCCTTTAAAATTTTAAGTAGGACTTCATCATTTTATAAATGATGAAAGAATATTATTTTAATAATATTCTTATCTTTATTCCTCTCAATGCTTTTAACTAAATAAACATCTACGCATTTTCAAATCAGTATTTAGGGGTCATCATAGATAATTTTATAGACCCCCAGAGGATGGGTTTTAGTATAAAACCCCAGCACTCTCTCTTTCTCCCTCACTTTTTCCCAACCCTCTCTCTCTCCTCCCTCTCTTCCTTGGATTGCCCAGTACGTGAGGCCCCCCTTGGCAAAACTCTCCAACCCCCAGCCCGATGCCGCCGTGCGCCGATGAGCCTCACCTCCACCACCACTAGCCTCCTCTCCCTCTGGCGAGCTCCCCCGTAGCGGCAGCTCTCCCCCACGCTCTCTCCTCCTCCTCCCTCGGCAGTGCAAGCCCAAATGGGCTTGGAGTCCACTACACCACTATGCGCCATCCTCCGGCACCACTACCACCATAGTAGCTCCTCCAGCCACCGGCCATCCTCCTCCAGCAAGCCCAGCCTCCATCTCCCAGCCGGTAGCTCCCCATGCATGAGCACATGCAAACCCATGCACGAGTTCACTGTGCACGTTCACAACACCGCCGTGCGCGGCCACTTTGCCACCGGACACCACCACGAGACTCCTCAGGTCTACCCCTTCCTCATCTCATGGACCCATGGCCAGATGTCCCCTCATCCACCTCTCGGTGTTCCTCTCTCTCACGCACGGGTTTAGCCCGATCTACCGCAGTATGCCGCCACCCCCGGTGTGTGATTGCCACCTTCAGCCTCCTCAAGCCACCACAAAGCCAACCCAACCACCCATGGCCCCAATCTGTTCCCCATGCATGCACACTCTCTCTCATTCTCCCATGGCTTCTCCCTCCCTCACAGTGCATAGCCAGCCCCTTTCTGCCATCATGGACCACCGTGCCGCCAACCCTGAGCCTCCATGACTCCACCAGCAACCTCCCCTAACCTAGCCCGAGCCTAAACCACCACTTTATGTGGTGGGTAATCACTACACGTGATGGACAGTCACTGCGCGTGACTGACTGACACTGTACACAACTAGATCTATCATAGTACGCTCATTGCCATCATCATCAAGGCCACCTTAGGCCCTTCCAAAACCACACCTAGTTATCCAAACGCCTAAACAGCCACTGTACGCGGTGCAGCCACCCCTATGTTACTCCGGCGTTATCGCTGTGCCAGTCAACGAACAACGCACGGGTTATCCCGTCGACGGTATAATTCTCTAGCCCTCACTATTTATGTTAGATGCTAGCTAGTTAACTAGGTTGTGGACTGTGCTGTTAGTATTATAGGGTTTGTTGTGTAGTGGTGATGTGACGTGCTGTGGTGAAGTGTTGGGCGTAGTTGGGAAGTATGCTGTGTAGTGTTGTGGACTGTGCTGTGAAGTGTGGTTGTAGTGTATGTGCGGTAATAGTGACGTGGCGTAGTGCCATGAATGGATTACACGTGGAGAATACTCCATGTAGTGAGACAAGGCACCATATGGCGTGTATGCCATAGTGGTGACGTGGCTTAGTGCCGTGAATATAGTACGCGAGGAATGTACTCCATGTAGTGAGACGAGGCACCGTATGGCGTGTATGCCATAGCGGTGACGTGGCATAGTGCTTTGAATGGAGTATGCGATGAGTGTACTCCATGTAGTGAGACGATGCACCGTATGGCGTGTATGCCATAGCGGTAACATGGCGTAGTGTTGTGAATGGAGTACATGTGGAGTGTACTCCATGTTGGGAAATGATGCACCGTATGGCATGTGTGCCATATTGGTGATGTGACGGTGTGTTGTAAATGGAGTACATGTGGAGTGTACTCCATTATAGTGGAGCGATGCACCATATGGCGTATGTGCCATAATGGTGATGTGGCATAGTGTGTGAATGGAGTACAAGTGGAGTGTAATCCATGTTGTGAGACAATTCACCGTATGGCGTGTATGCTATAGCGGTGACGTGGCGTAGCGCCGTGAATGGAGTACATGTGGAGTGTACTCCATGTTGTGAGATGATGCACCATATGGCTTGTGTGTGCCATAGTGGTGATGCGGCATAGTCCTGTGAAGGGAGTACACATGGAGTGTACTCTATGTGGCAGAGCAATGCACCATATGGCGTGTGTACCATAGTGGTGATGTGGCATAGCATGTGTGAAAGGAGTACATGAGGAATGTACTCCGTGAGGTGCAGCGATACACCGCATGGCGTGTCGCGAAGATAAGGGTGATTGAGTAGTTGATGGGAAGAGCTTGACGTATGGTGTCAAGAACTGTGGAATAGTGTCCCGAAGTGGCTAAGATATGGCCCGTAGTCTGAGGTGACAAATGTCATCCTGTAGTCGACTTATGGCCTGAAGTAAGTGCGAAGTGGCTAGAAGAATATCAGAGTAGCGCAACAGAAGTATGATTGGGCAACGTCACTAAGTGATGTGGTCGATTAAAAGGTCGTGCTTGCGATGGGTAAAGAGTTAGCATAAGAGTGATGTAGTGGGAATGTGACGAGGTGTCACGATGTGACGAGAGTACGTGAGGAACCATACTCATGATAAGTTGGAGGTTGACGTATAGGTGACGTAGTGGAATGTCAGAAGTGACTTGACAAGATCACGGTGTAGCTTGGGAATAGTCTCGAGCTATATGGCGTGACGTAAGGTGTTGTGGTATGTGCTGTAGTAATGATATGGCTATAGTCTAAAGCGATAAGTGTCGCCGTGTAGTAGGCTTATGGTCAGGAGTATGTGCTAAGTGGTCAAGAAGTATCAGAGTAGTGTAGCGGAAGCATGATTTGGCAATGTCATGAAGTGACATGGCCAAGTAGAAGTCATGCGGTGATGGGTTAGGATGTATGTGAGGTGATGTGACAGGGTCACGCTGTAGCTTGAGATTAATCTCGAGCTATATGGCGTACATAAGGTGTGTTCATGAATGAAGTCTCATCGTGTCAAGTGTTGAGATGAACTGTCATGAGGCACGGCTAGCATGAAGAGTCGTGCTAGCCAGGTTATGAGAAGGTTGGTAACGGAGTATGGCATTCCCCATACGAATCTGTGACCAATGTATTAAATGAAGGTCTTAAGGGATAAATGGGTAAGGTACGTGTGTTATCTGGTTAAACGCACGTGTTGGACAGATTCACCATATGTAATGGATAATCTGTCCTATATACGGTTACATGGTACTTAAGCCTCGGAGTGGCTTAGAGTTGTGTGATGTGTATGGATGATCATGAGAAGTAGAGTAAGCTAAGATACATGAGGGTAATGATGAGGGTATTTTCTAAGAATGGGATGCGTGACTTAATGACTTAATAAGTAGAAGTTCTCTTTTTGGCCTCGAATAGAATGTGGTTAATGAGAAGAATGAGACAGAGGTCTTAGTGTCTTAATCCTAAGGTGAATCATGGGTTCACCCTAGTGAGTAAGCACTCGAAGTAGAATGTCAAGGTTTAAGAAAGCAGAGACCGTAATGGGTCTCCAAGGGTTTTATCACAGTAAGGAATGTGAAAGGGCACAGGATAGAAAGAGAGTGTTCTAAGTAAAGCATAGCTCTATTTCTAGTTCGGTTGCTTATGCACTAGATAGAGAATAACGTTAAAGTTATGTATGCATGTAGGTTATCATCTGACACGCGGATGAATGGACTGCATGCTATGAAAGTAGCATGGAGTCCAGGTAAGTGTTACGGTCATGCTCTTTTAGAGTTCTTCTAAAGTATGAAAAAAAGAAAGAGAAATGTTTTTCCTATAAAAGATGCTTTATGAAAGGACACGAAAGATGTTTTTAAAGAAAGCATGCTAAGTATTGAAAGGTATACGTATGTACAGCCCCTTCTCAGCAGCCCCTTTTTACGCACCCAAAAGTATTAATTGTACACTCGAGGCCTGTGCCCCGAGATTCAAACCAATGCTTTAAGTGACACGAAGAAAGTGTTTTAAAACTGGTCCTTGAGAACTGATGTTAAAATGTCAATACGAACTGATGTTTTACTAATGCCATGAAAAATGATGTTTAAGCCCATGCTTTTAAACGACGTTTTCTATGAAAAGATATGTTTTCTCATGAAAAATATTTTTTTCCCATGAAAGCATGAAATGAAAAGGAAAGAAAAGAATGAATGCTCATGCACATGCAAACGAATGAATGAAATCCTCAGCTCTTTAGAGCTGACATGAATGAATGAATAAATGAATGGCATGTGGCATAAATGAACGTATGAAACTACGTAATGGCCATATGAATGAAAGGAAATGGGTACCCAATGAATGAATGGGCAGATTGCAATGCCAGGGAGTAGTATCTGGTAGTGCACCCAGTGCTGCACCCTAACGGAAAGGGATTCCAACCTGTGGCCACGGGCAAATCCTCGGCCCAAAAGGCCGCTAACCCCAGCACGCGGGGCGTAACAACGTGCACCGGCCTATGAAAGTGAATGAAAAGTAATGTATGAATGCATTGCATTCTTCAAGAAATGAAGCTAGTGACGCAGGAATGTTTTAAAGAAAAGAAAAGCATGTTTAAAGATGAAAGCCCCCGTCCACTGTTATTTGCAAATGAAAGCATGTACGCATGTGCGTATA
This sequence comes from Pterocarya stenoptera, assembly GCA_003123785.1. Lineage (NCBI taxonomy): Eukaryota > Viridiplantae > Streptophyta > Magnoliopsida > Fagales > Juglandaceae > Pterocarya > Pterocarya stenoptera. Next base: position 64,087 of record QEOT01124103.1, read on the forward strand.
GTATGTATGGAATAATGAATGCATGAATGAAAACCTACGTTGCTATATTTTAACGGTATGAAGTAATGCTTACTGAGTATTCGACTCATTTTAGTTTTTATGTGTGCCCTTCCCCCAACAGGAAGCTAAATGGGCAGTATGCCCAGGAGGGACACAGCCAAAGGGAAAGAGCATGGAGGTCTAGGCATGAAGGTTTTAAATGTATGAAAGGCCTTTTTATTTTAAAGATTTATATTTTCCACTCTAGACCTTTTTTATTATAAAAGCACTTTTTATTTTATAACGTAGAGTCTTGCACCCTGGGAATGATTGTAAAAGATTTTAAATCGGGCGGTAATTTTCGTCTTGTTTTCTAAAATATTTTGCAAAAAGACCCACCACAAGGACGGGCGTTACACGTTAGGCACTACTTCGCTCTGGAATCATTTAAAAAGGATCCATTCAAAGTCTGTTGACAGTCCTTCATCAACCCAGGAGTTACCATTCCAATTTAAGAACTTCAAAATGGACAAAAGTGTTCCACTAGGATATTGCCTCGTCCTAGCATATGGGGTCATAACAAAATATGCACTTAATTTTAAAAAAGGATGCACAACCCATAATGCATGTGACATGTACTTGGAGTAAATTTGTTTTCTTTTCATGTAAGACCCAAATATGCATGCTTTGGACAATGAGGTATTCAAGTCACGAAGCACAGTCATTGATCACATGTCAAAGTGCACCGCTTTTACGGCTTGAAAATATTAGAACATACGTTAATCTAATCACAAAGTAAGGAATAAGAGCTTAAACAACCATATAACAACTCAGTTTATGGCATGTTATATCTAAGGAAATAAACAATTTATAAATCCGATAATCAACAATCATGGTCGAGCATTACAAGCAATGTTTTCCAATCATTAAAGGCATTTATTCAATTGCAAGAATATACTTAGTCGATTATAAAGCATGTGACAAACAATCAATTCCTATTCCAATTTAATCAATGACATGCAAAGTTCACTTGCTACATACAAAAATTATCCAAAAGTAGGTTAAGAGCTAACTTACAAATATCCAAAGAAATGAAATATCAACAACAAGCAAGCATGCAAATCCTTTGAGTGTGGTCTTTTAGCTTCTCTTCTTACCCTTGTGGTTGGATGTTAGGGAATGGTATGTGCATAGGAGGTGTTTGGTTGGAGAGAAATTGAGTTTTTCCCCAGGGTGGTCATGCGAGAGAGAGAAAGAGAGAGAGAGGGAGGGAAAGGGAGTGAAGGTGTGATCTGAAACTACAAGATGGCCAAATGACTCATGGGTATCCCCTTTGGGTGCTAGCCCCATAAAGCTTCCCTTATATACCTCCTCGTTTCCCCACAAAATCCCCTCATAAGGAATCCAAAAGTCTCCATGCATGGGCACCATGTGGCACCATACCTCTTGCTTGGCCGAAACCCTTCCCTTCCCTTTTTCATCATTGCCTTACGTTGGAAATTCCAAAAGTCTCTCTACATGCGGCGTGATCCTTATGTGGTCCAGGTTCATTGAACCTCCAAGGGTGTGTAGGTATTTTGTGACCAAAATCATGGTGTGACTCTTCAAAACTTGAGCCTTTTTGTCCCTATGCCTGTGCATGCTTGCCATTTGGCATTGGCATGTGGGTGTTTCTTGCCCTAGCTGACCCCCTCTCTTCCTTTCTTGTCTTCACCTCCCACTAAGATTCTTCTAGGATCCTCAAAAGACGTGTGCCATTTCCTAGAGCCATCTCTTCCTCTTCCTCATGATTGCATATCTTCTAGAAACTCTCAAACCTCATGCATGCATGACAAATGGCAAAGTGGTGGTTGGCCTTCTTGGTTAGGCGTGTGCTCCCTTGGCCTAAACTCTAGAGTCTCTTTGAGACTTGTGCTCTAGATTTTGAAGCTTCCCTAGGTGCCTCTGCCCATTCCTCATCATTCCTGATCTTTAAGGAACTCACAAGATTGCATGGGTGGGCGTGTGACACTTAGGGTTCCGAAACCCTCTTCTCTCTCCCCCTTCTTCCACTTTCTTTTCTAGGTTCAAAGTATTATGGAGGGAGGTTTGTATGTGACCCATGTGGCATGTGGGTAAGTGAGATGGACGTGTGCCCTATGTATGCTGAACCGTAGAGTCGTCCCTCATCCAATTTGGCCTCTTCTAGAAGCCTCCATACATGCTTGCCAAGTGGCAACTATGTGCTTGCCAAAAATGTTTCTTCTATAGGGTTCAAATGATAGGATTCCTAGGGAAAGCCAAAGACCTTTCCCCTTACAAGTGGGCGCCTCTCATGCCTAAACCCTAATTAGGGTTTTTCCTAACCATTGGGCCCTTAGTGACCTACTCTCACTAGCCCAAGATGGGCCTCCTAGTGGGCTAAGGTGCCTCTTCTCTAAGATCGACAAGGCCCTTGCTGCATCTCAAGGTTCCTTTCATGCCCAAATTTGGGCAATATCTAAATGGGCTAAGATTAAGGTAATTAAAATGACAAGTAAGGACTTAGCAAATGTCTGGGTCGTCACACCATAGATTTTGATTCAGGTACAGACCCTGGCATGATGCTTGAGGAAGAAGAGTCAACCTCACTCGAGTCCTGACTAAGGGAACTAGGACCCGTCTTAGCACTAGTACTCACCGTAGCTACCCTGTGCCTTTGATGTACTTTACTAAGCCTAACACTCATTTGTAATCAGTCGATCACTTATGGAGAATAACTTATAGACTCTGAACGATGTAATGTTTTGAGTTTTATGAAGAGCGAGAAGACCCTTTTCCTGAAGTTTTTTGGACATGTTTGTTAATGTTGCTAACACAACGTGTTCCATTTACATTCTGCTACGTTGTCATAACCTGAATTGCTTACACATGTACTTCCCTTAGGATTACTACACGCCTAAATTTCCTTTGGGGTGTTGACCAATCGAACATCTTTGGCACCACGGAACCTCACTTAGTGTTTCATGACAGATAGGGCACCACAACTTGATATCAGAGCACGTGTTTATTCGTGATTCTAGGCAACTCTTAGAAGTATAGGATGCTACCACAAAAAAGAAGTGATATAGTGTGATGGGGTAAAACTCTAGTGTTAAGCTTGAACTGTCCTTGGGACGTTTAGGTGGGATAGTAAGTAATAGGCTTGGGTTATGTGGCACGATTTTATGATGGTACGACCGAGAGTTCTACGAGGAGAGCGAACGCCAAGTGGTCACGAGGTAGGATCGTCTAGCGAAGGAAAGGACGAGAAATTAGCTAGAGCGCTAAACCAGATATTGGATATGTTGGAACAATAATACGAGATGTGTTTCCATCATATGCAAGTTCAATCAATAGGATCCCCTAGAGAAGAAGGAAGAGGATGTACGTACGAGTGATTTCTGGCTCATTGCTACCTGGGATTCTTAAAAAATGAGGGATCGGCGAGGGTGGAAAGGCAGATATTCGACATACAAAGGATGTTTGAAGTATGTAGATGCACTAAGAATCAATAGGTGCCATATGCGAGCAACCTACTCCAAGGAAAAGAAACTCTATGGTGGGATACTCAAAGGCAACTCCTTACCACGGAAATAGGAACCACGAGAAGAATTTTGTGGGAAAGGTTGAAGATGGAATTTGATGATTGACACCTCCCAGAGATTAGGACTTTCTTGGGGTTAGCCAGTTACTATCGTAGATTTGTGGATGGATTTTCTAACTTTTCAAGCGCTCTCAAGGCGTTAAATAGAAAGGAAGTTAAGTTCGTATGGACTAGTCAATGGGAGCAAAGCTTTGAGGAACTAAAGAAATGGTTGAGCACAGCTCTCGTTTCAACACTACCATAACCGAATAAGCCATTTGCAGTATTTAGTGACGCATTGAGGTATAGTTTAGGATGCATTATGATGCAATAAGGCAAGGTAATAACCTTTGCATCCAGAAAATCGAAAGATCACAAGAAGAATTATCCCACCCATGACATGGAATTAGCAGTAGTGGTGTTCGCCATAAAGATATGGAGACACTACCTATATGGGGAAGAGTGTGAGGTATACACAGACCACAAGAGCTTGAAACACTTGTTTACTCAAAGGAACCTCAACATGAGATGACAAAGGTGGTTGGAGACCATTAGCGATTACCAGTACAAGATCAAGTACCACACAGTCAAGGCTAACTGAATTGCTAATGCCCTAAGCTACAAGTCAAAGACAAAGGACAAACAAAAGACCTCGGAGGTAGATTTGCAGTTAGAAGACATGAGGCTCTTACTAATAAAGGACAAGTCGCTGGAGGAGGTTCTAGCTACTTTGCAGTAGTTGAGGATAAACAGGTTTGAAGAATTGTGAGAGCAGCGGGAGAAGGATCAGAAGCTTCTGGAAATTGGCAAAGGTGAAGGACCTGCCCATTTTAGCTTAAGGGAAGAAGCGGTCTTGTTGTTCGAAGTATGAAAAGTGATCCAGATAACCCGGAGGTTATACAAGGGATTTTGGCAAAAGCTCACTCATCGCCATACGCCATGCATCCCGGAGGAACGAAAATGTATCAAGATCTCAAGAATGAATATTAGGGGGAAGGAATGAAGAAGGACATAGCTCAACCTATTGAGAGATGCAATACGTGTAGAAGGGTAAAGGCAGAGCATCAGTGATCGGCAAGAAACCTATAACCTTTACCATTCCTGAATGAAAATGGTAATATATTGCCATGGATTTTGTTATGGAATTATCCCAAACTCCTATGGGTAAGAATGCAATATGGGTAGTGTTCGATCATTTGACTAAGAGAGCTCACTTCTTAGCAGTCACTACTATAGATACAATGGGCAAGTTCACTCAGCTATATATAAGGGAAGTGGTGAGATTACATGGAGTCCCCAAGACCATAATATCGGGTCGAGACTCTAAGTTTACAAAGGGCGATAGGAACGAAACTAAAATTCAACAGTACCTACCACCCTCAAACGGATGGACAATCGAAAAGGATCATCTAAACCTTGGAGGACACGCTAAGTGCATGTCTATTAGATTTCTGAGTGACCCTGGGAGTAGCACATCCCACTTATTGAGTTTTTGTATAATAACAGTTACCAGGCGACTATCCAAATGACCCCTTAGGAGGAACTTTATGCGGAAGTGTAGGGCACCTATTTGTTGGGATGAAGTAGGGGAAACCCAGTTACTCGGACTCAAGATAGTCCAAGAGATGATAGAACAAGTCAAGCTCATGCGGGAAAGGATGGCTACCTCTCAAAGTAGACAGAAAAGTTATATTGACACTAGGAGGAGAGAATTAACCTTTGAGGAAGGCGATTGGGTGTATCTCAAGGTATCCCCAATGAAGAGCGTTAAAAAGTTTAGGTTCAAGGGAAAGTTGAGCCCAAGATATATTGGACTTTACCAAGTGATGGAAAGGGTTGGCCTAGTGGCATATCAAGTTTGGTTGTTAGCAGAATATGAAGGTATTCATAACGTGTTCCACATTTCATTAGTTAAGAGAAGTTTAGGGAACCAACAGTCTCGAGTAATTGAACCAGATATAGTTCAATTACAACTAGATCTTACATACGAAGAGAGGCCCATATGTATCATAGATAAGAAAGATAAGAGATTGAGGTCTAAGGTCATACCCTTGGTAAGGGTGCAATAGGGGAATGCGGAAAACAACGACTTTGCATGGGAAAGCAAGTGGGTCACATGGGAGCCAGGAACGTAGCCATGGCTCTCAAAGTCATACAATGATTCATAGAAGAATGGTGTGAGAAAGAAAGGAGAGAGGCCAAGCAACAACAGATAGAGGAGGAACGCCATAGAGATGAGGAGAGTGTTCGGAGGGCTAGGGATCTAATATTTCAAATGTTTGATCACATCGACATGAGTTCAGCTCAAGGAAGAGGGAAAAGAACGATGTCAGAACATGACAAGTAAGATGAGGACAAGGGTGAGGATTCACCAACGTCATGTGAGACCAAACCTGGCCTAGGTGCTAGGATACATGACACCACGACCGGTGGACACAGTTGAAGAAGAAGATGGAGGATACATGAGGAGCCATCTCATGTCTTTACCCCAAATGATGAAGGTCAGCCTATTGACGCAATTGAGAGAAAGCCCCATCTGCAGTTGAATGCTACCGGGGGCATCGACCAATCCCCCGTCTAAACTTGCCTCCCTCGTGAGGATCAGACAAAGGAGAGCCCTCACTGAATTTTGAAGATGAGATTCTTTATAAGGAGGCGAGGATTTGAGGGCCCCACCCCAAGCGAAAGGGGACAGACCATTCATGGAGTTGAAAGGAAGACAAAAATGAGAAACACTCCAATGGTATAAGGAATCAGTAATGGGAGACATAGAGTGCAACTTGTCTAACATATGGGCGAGCTAGCGCCATGTGGGAAGCTAGCTAACATGTCCAAGCGCAAGGTGTACATGAGAGTCTCGGCCATGGTAGCTAAGCTAAAGGGATTGATGAGCTCAAGCAAGATACAAGCTACCTGCTCGAGGCAAGATACTATCATTTGCCAAGAGGAGCAACAGTCAAGGACTGACACAACCAGTCATGGAAACTTTTCAAGATAACATAGAAGGGCTTGAAGAACTGTCAACATTGGACGTAGAAGCCACACTCCATCTGAAAGGTAACATTCAGAGTGGCTCTGCAATGAAAGGTGAAGGCACGACAAGTTGTGTCATCAGGACCTAGATGGGGAAGCCTTGGCACCACGAAACCTCACCTAGTCTTTGATGATGGACGGAACGTCACAGATATTCTGAGATATTCTTAGTATCCAAATGAGCCCTATTTCCTTTCCATAGTTTTATGTGATATCAATTGGGCCTGCTGCTCCGGATTATCTTTTATGGTCCTTTCTAGTTGGGGTCCAATTTCTCGTCGAATGTTGATTCCCACATTGCTTGGATTAGTTTTTTAAGAACTAGGTCTCTGAGGTGGAAGGACCTCAACTTTACCCCTTTGTTGAAGTACCGTGATAACATGTGGTAATATTTTAGAATTTCTAGAATTAAGTAGAAGGCATCTCTTAAGGCCTTTTTTTAACGAGCTCATAAATGCAATAAAAAATTAGCTCAATGTTAATAGCGTAAGAGAACAAAAACACGATAATATTGTATCTAACATGAGTGGAGAATGGCATGAAGGTGGGTCCTACCCTTCTAGCAGCCCGAAAAACATACCCCGACCACCATCGCAGTTAAGGAGCGAACCAACCACATTGTTGTTTGAATTACCTCCCCCGTAATAGAGGGAATGGTAGGCCTAAATGTTGCCTTATCCCACTGCGGCGGAGTGTCGGTCAGCCTTTGGCTACCTGAAGACAAAATCCCCACCAATGGACTCTACATCAGCGAAATCTCCATCAGTGAATTACCTCCCATGCGAGATAACAAAGGGAAAAGTAGGCCTAAAGGTTGTCTTATCCCTCTTGCAGCAGAGTGCGGGTTAGCCTTCAGCTACTCGAAGAACGGAATCTCCATTAACGGAATCTCCATCAGCAACTTACCTCCTCGTAGGGTAACAGAGGGAAAGGTAGGCCTAAAGGTTGCTCTATCCCTCCAGCGGAGGAGTGCAGGTGTGACGCCCCCAAATTCCACTTGGGATCGGACGGACATTTGAAGCGTCGAGACATGCAACACAAGGTTACCTGCCCCCGTTCGTGATATATAAGATGCAACGTTCCTAACATGCATCTAGCATTATGCAATATTCGCAGCGGATAATTTTTTTCTTTAGCAAAATTATGCACCAAACTGAAAGTATCCCAAATACTTCAAACATATTTAATACAAACAGACATACTAAATAGCTGAGATCATAACGCTAGTCCAAAATAGCTATGATCAAAAGAGTACTGGAGATGCAACTCCATAGAACAGGTATTAATTTAAGTTAACTACTATATTAACAATGACACCACTCAGTCACTCAATTGACCGTGTCCAGTTGGTCGAATTCTAGTTCTCCTCAGGTCCTGTAACAAGATCTACTATTCAGATGGGAATGTTAGTGGGACTACCACAGTGAAATTTGATTACAAATCTTAGTAAGTTAACAGAAAACTTTTACACAGGTTAATAATGCATGCATGGCAATAAAAGCATGAATGCATAATTAAAATCATAAGCAATCATAGTATAACTTAACATACAACATAATATAACTGACATAACTTAAACTAAAGCGTGAACTGAACTTGACTTGCTTAAACTAAACTGGACTTAAACTGAGACTTGACTTGATAAGAACTTGATCTGAAACTTGACTTAACATGAACTTGATATGAAACTTGACTTAACATGAACTTGATCTGAGACTTGACTTAACATGAAATGCTTTTCTTTATCTGCTTAAACTTGTCTTTTTGGATACTACATGGGTTCCCTACAGCCATGTGTCCCTACCGATTACCGCATTACATCACAGGTATCTGCACCAGCTATGAGAGCGTTATGGCTGGTATCTGCACCAACCGTATGTGCCACACTCTATGTGATCCCCATACCTTGTGCGTCATACTCATGATGGACCCCCACAGGAACTGAAATATGGTTGGTATCTGCACCAGCTGAAATGTGGCTCCAACGGCATTAGAGCCTGGTGCGCTCCGATGACTAGCTAGTTAGGCCCCATCTGCTACCCGTTGACTGTATTACATCAACTCAGGAAATTTCACACTTTATTAAAGACTCCAGCATGAACAAAGGAGTTCCACTAGTACTTTACCCCATCCTAGCACTTAGGGTCATGATTGACATGACTGTTCTCGAAATACACAAACTGTATTTGAGACAAAATGTGACTAGAGTATGAAAGGACAGAAATTATGATGTAACACAACATGACTTGAACGTAACTCAAAAGATATGACTTACTTGAAATAGAAACATTTCATAATATGACATAACATATAACAGACAACACACTTAACATGGCATACTTGCAACATTGAATATTACATGACATGACATACATGTAGTAGATGGCATACCTAACTTAACATGATATACTTGCAATGTATAACAATACGTGACAGAATATCTTGTCTAACAAATGAATAACTCGTGACAGAATAAATTCTGTGTAACAGATAATTATGTAATGACTTGGCATGTCACATGTTATAACATACATACATACACTATACTTCCTTTACTTATCACTTATACACATTAAACTACTAGTAACTTAAAAGCTAACTTACCTCGATCTTCGCTTTTATAGACAACTCAAACACAATCACGAGGAACTAAAAATAGTGATTTTATAAAATTTAGAACTTAGTCACTAAAAATTAGAAATATGAAAAAAAAAAATTAACTTAGAGTAAAATTACCATTTTTACCCTCTACATGTAGGAAAATGACCATTTTATCCCTAACTTAAGGATTTTGCATCCTAACACCAACAATCACCAAAATTTACATACCTCATGTAAATTTTGTCCTAAATTCAAATATCAACTTAGAAAATTTTAAAACTAAACACAATCATTAAAACTCTATAGGGCCGAAATTTTACTTAGGCTATTCCTTTGATTTTTGTTTCTAACTTGTTTTGATAAACCTCTTGATCCATGACATATAAAGATGTGATCTTCAAATAAAAACATCACATGGTTTAAAAAGGTGTCCTAAAAAAGATCCAAGCTTCAAATTCAAGATCACATGGTTAAAAACCAACCAAAACATAAATTTAGCCAAGAACATCATCACTTTGGCCTAACCGAATATCTCCTTGCATAAAATTTCATATCTTCGTAACTAACATCAAATATGGTCAAAAAAAAATTCTAACATGTATATAAGAGGATTAGGATCCTAAAATAAAAATATCAAAGCCATTGGATTAGGATTAAACCATAAAAGATTTAAACTTTCTCAAAACAGAAACTGTTTTTCGTCTTCCAGTTTCTAGGTTTCTAGATCTAAGAAAATATTTCACCAAAACCTTTACTTATGCAACCAATCCTCAACAAATAATCATATACACATGTTAACAGTACTCCATAAAAATTTCGGACCAAGATCTATCCCTTATCTTGGTCAAAAACTCCAAACTACAACACACTCTCCAATTTATCGCCCAGATTAACCTTTCTAGGGTTTAAACAAATGATCTCTAAATGGAAAAAATAAGATATCCCCATAAACTAGACTGGAAAAGGAACAACTTTTATGAAGGAAACTTTGTGAGAAAATACTTACAAAAGCTTCAAATAAGGCATTCAACAGAGACCAGAAAAACTGCCCGAAATAGTCTTTTGTGTTTTCTCAAAGAAAAGTGTAAAGGAGAGTTGATTTTTGTGGAAAGTGGACTGGAGAGACTCTTACACAGGTTATGGAAAGTGATAGGACTGAAAGAGAGCTTGAGTGTTGGCCTTTTCTTCTCCAAAAAAATCAGCCCAAGATCTTTCTCAAGATGGAGTGTGAGAGTAAAAGAGTGAGGTGACCCTTTAGATATTTTTCTTCAAAACCTTCTAGAATCTCTTTTGGAAAATCTATTCAGCCATGTGGGGGTGGAAACTTAGCCAAGAAGCAATACTAATGAGACCAAATTCCTAGGCCTTAATGGGCCTAAACCGAATGGGTCTAAATTTTGGAGTTTTAAGAGGGTTTGAGTTACTATCAAGCCCAAATCCAATATCACTTGGCTCAATCAATTTTTCAAGGTTAATAAGGTTGGATAATGATATTCTAACATAAATTTGAAGAATTAATAGCATGTGGAAGTAATTTAATCAAGCGATTAAATACAATGCTAGAAACTGATTCATTTAGGTTTTGGAGGTCAACTTTATGGTTTGGATAGAACCATTTAGGATTCGATTTCAACTATGCTTTTGGTTCTCAGTTGGATTCCAACCATATAAGATTTCATTAGAATGGAAATCCTCTTTGGTTTGGCACAAGTTGATTGGTCGGATGAAATAGGGTTTTTGCTTATGTGGCATGATCTCACACCTTGATTCCTTCAAATCCATCAAACGTTCCTCGTGGTGCCAAGTGTCTAATACTATTCACTATGTATGGCTAAGATCCTGCCAAGTGTCCAAATAAAACCTCTCTAATCTAATTTGGACATTCTACACTGCGATTTTGAAACACTGCAATTGGTGCACATAACGAGGTTACTATTCATTCTGGAAAAGTGAATTATAAACTTAATACTAAAAATTCTTAAATATTCATATTAACCTACAGTGAAAATCGTTAACCAAAATTCAACCTCGAAGTGCCCCTAAAAATAATTTCATAGTTTCAAACAGACGTTTCGTCCGAAAATATAAAAATAGACTTATTGCTCCATAAAATCCTAAATAATCAATTGAGTCTAATGACGCAGACCATAATACATTCTGACACTTATAACTACCTCAAATAATTAGAATCGCACTTCTGGCCCCATAGTGAGTAATAACACAAACTATGTTGACAGACTAAAACCTATGCAATTGGTCGATTCATGAAAACTTATGGAGTTTTCAAGAGATTCCTAAAACCAATAGAAATTCCACTTTTAAATTTCTAGCCGGCTGTTACAGCAGGTCAGCCTTCGGCTACTCGAAGACATTATCTCCACCAACGAAGTCTCCATCACTGGAATCTACATCAACGAAATCCCCCACCAATGGAATCTCCTGCAATGGAACGTCATCTCCCACGACAAAACTCTAAACGGATAGCACCTCAAATCTTGATCACACCCCAACAAGACGGCTCGGGTTTGCAAATTTTGCACTGGTGATTGGAAAATATTTGCACTAAAAGGTTTGCCGCTTGCAGCATCTTCTACTTACCTTCCTATGAGGGTCAACATGCGAGTCTAGCCTTAAGGCGGCCCTGCCTGCCTCACGGCCAAGTGCGGGTTCAATCTTTTGACTACCCGACCTTACTTTTGAGACAGTATAACATGGTAGGAAATCTTCCACTCACCTTCCCGTGAGGGCCAACAGGTAGGTCCAGCCTTAAGGCGGCCAGGCCTACTTCATAGCGAAGTGCAGGTTTAGTCATTCGACTGCCCGACATTACTTTTGAGTCTGCATCTCCACCAGCAAACACCAGGTATTCACGTTAGTGCCATAACCACTACCAGCGGGTTACCTCCGAAAATGAGCCTTCGAAGTTAACATGCCTCTGAGCTCCACAATTGCCTAAAGTGGACCCAGAGGGTCGAAGGGCTCCATGACTGCTTCGCATGGGTTATGACAGACCTACTCTAACATTAACCGCAATTCACATCGGAAAAGGAAAGTTCACCAATGTCATAAAAAACAAAAATGCCAGAGAGAACATACACCTTTCGACAAGGTTTAGGGTGAGTCCAGTCTTACAAACTCCTAGCCCCCTTTTATCATTTTTATTAAAATCAGCAGGTAGAAAAGGTCAAGGACCACCCGACCTCCTGGATGCCCAAACAGGCAGGAAAGGTCGTGGACCGCCTGACGTTCCAGGTGTCCGAATAGGCAGGCAAGTTGCTTGCTACCCGGCTACCTTTCGTACGCAACTTGTGCGCTCAAGCTTACCTCCCGCTTATCTCGCTAAGACATACTCACACCTTATGTATCTTACCCAGTCGAGTCCATCTCCTGCCTAATCTCGTTCTTGGAAATCTTTACTGCTTAAACGCGAGAGGAACGGATGAGTAGGACCAGCTCCCAAAATTTACTTCTCTACATATGGAGGCAGATCAAGGAGCAAATAGAGAGGAAAGCAAAATGGAAGAAAAAGGCATTAGTTTTTTCTTTTCTAGTTTTTTAAGAAAGTAATAGACAAAAATCGTACTATTTTTTTATTTTTTTAAAATTTTAAAAGGAGCAGTAGGCATTAACATGCAGCTCCTTGGATTGCAAGGAAATGAATTATCAAGAAATGCGGCTTTTGTAAGCTGTAGCGGTAAGAAATGCCCCTCCCATTCTCTCTCAGATTTTTGGATTTTGTTGAGAAGAAAATAAAAATAAAGTTTGGATTTTGCAGAGAAATTTAGCCCAAAGAATTATATAGTATAAGTTCTCGTTTGGTTATACAGATGAGATGAGATTAAAAATACGTGAATAGTATTGAAATATTCTATGAATAGTGGTGAAATTGTTTGAGTTAAGTTATTTTATGAAATTTTGAAAAATAAGAGAGAAAAAATTGAATAAAAATATTATTAAATTAAAATATTGTTAGAATATTTATTTTTTATTTGAAAATTTCTGAATTATTTTTTATATTTTGTTTGAAAATTTGAGAAATTTGTAATGATTAAATACAAAATTTTCATCTCATCTCATCTCATCATTATAATTTTTTTCAAATCTCCATACAAAATACAATAAACAATTTAAGTTTTTCAAATTCCAATTCGAATTTTTTCAAATCTCAAAACAATAATAATATTAAAAAATAATATTTTAAACTTTCATCTAAAATTAAAAATTCTCATCTCACTCCCCAGACCTAACCTGAATAATGATTAGATGAAAATTTTAAAAATATGAAAATTTGAAATTGAGAAGTGTGTTTGAATAGTGTTGAGATGAGATAGGTTAAAATAATCTCTGAAACCAAACAAGGCCAAAAGCTTCGTTCCTACATACATGGTCACTTTTATATAGCTTATAAATTATAGATATGAGTAATGATTTATATAAGTTTCAAATAAACAATGATGACAGTATTTTGTAAAAAAAGTAGACCCACCATGAAAAAGTATAAAAATATCTATTTTTTATTAGTGAAATTCATTTTTTTACAAATAGCACACTTGTCTAATTAGGACTTGTCCTTAACATTATTAAGAATGTTTGGAAATTGTTTTCGTCTCATCCTATCTCATCTTATCTTATCTCATTCTATCTCATTTCCTTTTCAAACATCACTCAAATACAAACATTTTTAAACTAATCATTACAATTTTTCTAAATTTCTAAATAAAATATAAAAAATAATTTAACTTATTTAAATCTCAAAATAAAATTAATATTAAAAAATTATATTCTAACAATATTTTAATTTTTTTTATATTTTTTATTTAATTTTTTCTCTCTCATTTCTCAAAGTTTAATAAATATTTAATTCAAATTATCTCATTACTATTCACGAATTATTTTATTATTATTCATAAAATTTTCTTCCTATCTTAATCTCCAACGTGGCCAACGCCACGGCGATAGGGTGTTAGGCGACCAATTCCAGCTTTTAGTCAGTCTCTAAATAAAAGTCACGAGGTACAAAACAATTATGAGGATTCCCTTACAATTGGGTGGCTTGTGTTTCCTTTTTTATTATTTTATTTTATTTTTCCATTATATTCTTCTGAGTGCTGACCTCCTACCCCGCCACTACAACCGACTATGCATGCTCCCTCCATCCCAAAGGGAGGGAAAAGAGAGAAACCACCAAATAAATAAAAATAATACAACTGAACATTAGTAGAATAAAACACCACTGCATTTTAGTAGGTTGAAAATTCTGAGGAGATAAATACTTTATATACGTAGCTTTTACGTGATAAATAACCTAGAATTCATACAGAACAGCAGACATTCCAAACTTTGTTCTCGGTTCAAGTCAACATTAGAATAAAAAAATAAAAAAAAAAATCATGTAGATGTGCTTCAAAAACTGTACATTGATTTTATTTTATTTTTAGAAAAAAAAACAAAACAAGGAACTGGGTGAGGAGATACAAAAATTGGAAACTAATACAATCACAACTATTGTACAAACCTTTACACGACTCCTCAATAAAATATTAATGACTTTAGAAAAGTAATATTTTTGGAGGAAAACACGAAGTTGAAATTATTCAAGCATCGATGTCAGAGTCCAATTGCTTACATGTTACAAGAACACCTTCATCCCAAATCTCAAGAGACCTGCAACATGTAGAATGAATAGAGAGTGGATCATTTAACAGGACTTCATTATCCCTAGAAAACATAAGGTCAGTACTTAATTCAGCGGAAATAAACACTGAGATCAGAAAAGCTATTGCGATCACAGACCTTTTCCCATTGATATCGATACAAAGGAAGTGACCATGTCTCCATCCATCTTGGAAATGGCCAAAAAAGACATCACCAGACTTCGAATAGAAACGACCTTCACCATAGGCCCTTCCCTTCCAAAAGTTTGCAAACCATCGATCCCCAGTGTGAAAATAAAACCAACCCTACATGACCACAAAAGTCCACATCTCTCAGGATAACCCACAAGGAATTCTTCAAGGAACAAAATATACTTGTGCATTTTTCTTTTCTTTTTTTTTTTAACAAGAATCGATTTCTGTTTGCGACTACTGTAAGGACAAAAACAAAAGAGACTGCAATCTATTGTTCATCACCAGCAATTAATAGGATGTGCAGTTCCCATCGTTTATGTTCACAAACTCTAGAAGCAAAAATTGCATTGGTTTGGTTTGAAATATATCCTCCACGGAAACAGAATAAAATGAGCTTATAACCACATATACTGGTTATGCAATCAAGAACAATTAATATTTTAATAGGAGCAAAAGATAAATTTCATGGACATAAACATAACTCCCACAGAAGCAAAAAATTTGTTGTCAGCAAGGACAAACATCTGGAAGATATCAAATGGGATAAATTTGTTTACTGTTTTTAAGTGTTCACAGGGATTACAATTTCCACAGTATTTATCTCAGAAAGTACTGCAAAACCCTAATGATTGAAACGTGCTGTCACTGCAGTTGCGACTGAGAAAGCTCAGTCTTGGAAAATGTTTAAGTTCTGTTCCAATAAGGGCCACTTACACAATACTTCAAAAATATCATATACAAAACTTTTTGTCAACCAATCTTGCTCAATTCTCTCCAACTGTATGCACAGGTCACGCAGATTACAAGTCTCTAGACTAATTTTTCATTTTATGGTCTCATTAAATGTTTCAACTTTTAGCACAGGAATCTGTTTTTTACCATATGTTGTTATTGTGCTTGAAATTTTACAGAATGTGCTGCATCCCATATATTTTAACTAAAATCCATGACAAAAAGTCCAGATCATGCAAGCATTGAGTCTATAAACGGTACTCAAACCACCATATTGGGCATTATGGTGTGTGCACTCCATTTTGCAATCTCCATGATATTTTGTTTAATTGTTCCCATACTTCAGATAGTTTCATACGTCAAAAAGCTGCATGGTATAGCACCATATTGTACACTAATGGATTTATGTCGAACGCACACACATACAACAAATTCCTTACTCCAATTCTAAAGTAGTCATTATAGATGTAGTTTCATGGTAACAGTAGTGTCTTTGAATATGATCTGTAATAAACAACATATTTAACTTTTTAATAGGTGCAAACAACATATTTAATTACCAAACTTTTACATCCACATTTGCATTTTGATAGGTGTTTCTTTCATCATCCAAGCATTCCCGTGCATTTCATGAGAGTCATGCAATTTCCATCAAAGTCCAAAACATTTACAATATCTACGTTTTTTAATTCAGTACTTGAAACCAGATATGGCCAAAAGAACTGATTTCAAAATATTCAGAAATATGATAGGCCGTAGTGGAGTAGGACTATCCTATGGTCCACAAGGTGGTCTTTCAACTTCAAAATAAACTCTTTAGAAAAGAAAAAGACAAACCTTGCCATGCATAACATCTTCCCTCCAAGATCCCTGGAAAACATCCCCATTACTGAAGTAGAATGTACCTGGACCAGATTTCTTACCATAGCGCCATATACCGTCATATATGCTTCCATCTCCAAGAACCAGACGTCCCTGTTTATGTATTCATTCAATCATAAACAAGCATTGCATTATCTTTGTACAAACAAAATCCAGAAGTTGATTGTCACTCAACGTTAGTTTACAGAACAACCACCTTTCCTTCAGGTAGACCTCCTTGGCAACGCCCCCTGTAAACCCCTCCTCTGTATTGCATCTCCACAATAGGACTCCACTTTTTCGGAGAATCTCTTTCAGCTTCCTGCATGAAAGCTATACAATCAGAATTGAAATCATTATGTTCCGGAGCACATAAGAACAAGTCAACTTCAAGATAGAAGGATAGGTTATATCACATGACTTAAAAAGCTATCTTCAAGATATATGGAAAAGAATTTACATTTCCAAAATGCAGACGAAGAAATGTCAAAATTGTTCCACATCACTTGTTTTGCATCCATCTTTACAGCTAGCATTGGACATCCATTGTCTATTAAGATCCGATCATAATGATTATACCCTGTCACTAGTTTTGTTTCCATTTTATCTGCTGGAGTTGGAAGAATAGTGCTATTTGAGAATGAATGGTATTTTGAGGGAACTATATGTCAAAAGTTCTAGTTTGAGTACTTCACTGCAAAACAGGTGACACTTGGGTGTGAAAAAAATGTTGCATTGTATTAAATTAGTGAAATGTAGCATTACATTAAATTAGTGAATAAAGTGAGACAGCCACTGAACAATAACAAATACTTTTAGAGGTAGATTCATTTCGGCTCACTTTTCAAAAAGATATACGACTTTCAAATTTTAATTGCCATAAAACCATTTGAAACTGCAAAGTTCCTTCAAAATTGTGAAAGTAAAAGATAGCAGTTTCAAAGAGCTATTGTATGCGGTTTGATGTTCAACTGTCGTTTGTTATACAATATTAGAAATCAAAGAGTGTATATTGTGCAATATCAGCGAGGACAGCAAGTGACAACAGAAATAGCAATTCTTTGTTTTTCTTTTTCAGAGTTGCCATTTCTGTTCAATCACTTTCACTACCGTTTTCTGGTTAAGTGTTCAAAAAAGCAGAAAAATCCAGCCATGAGGTAAAGTACGCAAACAGTACCCAAAGGGAAAAGCTAATGAACTAGTCACACATATTATAGATCTCCAAGTCAGAGTTGAAAGCATTGACAGACATTGTCTTGGAACCAAAAAGCTTACAATGTCTTCGGAACATGAAAGAAATCAAAGGAATGCAAAGTACAAGTACAAAAAAAAGTGTGAGGCCAAGGAGAGGACCATGATCCATTCCAATTTGCATACACAACAATCATCTTATTTTGTTGAATACTATTCCAAAAAGTGAGATTATTCATAGTCCCACTTAAAAAGAAAACCGCAACTATATACTATTTAAAATGCTTAGCAAGACATTTGTCCATGCACTAGTGTTTCAAGTATTTTCTTTTTGCTAAGAAATTAAATTCTAAAGAACAAACAGTTAATTCAATTTTTTATTATTATTTTTTTCTACAAGAAAATCTATGCTAGATAATTGAAGGTTCATCATCTATTAATTTCAGATTTCTGATGGATCATCTGATTTTATGGACTAGTAATTAAAAGAATTAATTTAGCACAATATATCGAGGTTCAAGACCAAATAAAACATGAACACTATGCTCTGCTGAGAAAAGACAGCTTTTCAGAAAATAACCATGCCTTGCAAATTGAAAATTTGTTTTCACGGGCAGCACATTACCAACATAGATGCTGCACGAACAGATAGAACTCCTTGCTTTTTTGGAACATCAACATATTTTCCCTTAGGTGGAGTGAATGTGTGATTGTAAAAGTCCCTCATCGCTTCAAACCCTGCATCAGTCAATGTACTCCAAGAAGAAGTGGTTGAATTAGCAGCTGGCAGTGCTTTCAGATCATCCCTAGTTTCTGGATCAAGGTTTGGTGTTGTAAATGAGCTATTGGCATTGTCTTCTAACTCCTCCGAAGGTCGTACACCAACTGGCAGGTGGAAGACACTCAGGTTATCAAGCATTGGCTTAGTTCCAGTGTCAACAACTCTTTCTTTCGCCCACTCCTCCGCAATCTGATTTGCAGGCCCCAAGTTCCAACTCATGAGTGGCTCCCTTTGGAAAGCAGGAGTTCCTAGACAATACACTTGAAACATAATTAGCCAGACCAGAAAGTGTTGGACTAATCCAGATTTAGTAATCAGTTGTTGTAGGAATAATCTGAGAGCAAGTATGTCTGGTAATTTACTTCCAAGAAAGTTAAAAAGAAAAATAAACCCACGGTACACTACCTTCTGTAATTGCATTGTAAAAACTGGCAGACATGGTGGTTTCTGGTGATCCAACCTTACTTTGTTCAGACTCACTATCATAATCCCTACAGAAGTCAAACAAAGACAATAAAGGAAAAGACAGAACATAGATCATTGTAGCAGACATATTATTAAGTGAACCAATACAAAAGGAGGAAAGCAGTCAAACCTTGAAGCATAGAACTCATTATCATTGCTGCTAACCACTGCTTTAAACTCTTCAGGGTACTTTTCAGAATCTTCAGCAATACCGTTTACATCAATCCCATTTCCTCTCTCACTAGAGTCTCTGGAGTCTATCCCCTCACAAGGATTTGCATTCTCATGTAAATGGTTTCTCCCGATTTCGTTCAACTGCGGATTGTGTCTCCTTAGAAGATCAAAAACGAAAGGAAAATGCTGGGCCAGTGTAGACAATATGGTACTTTTCTTAGAAGACTGTTGCCTAGTATCACTGGTAATCACATGATCATACATCAATAATTTAAAAAATAACATTTGTAAGCTGGAAAAAATCACAAAGTATAGGCTTAAACTAAATATGAGCAAAATCAAAGGCATATATATACAAGTCAAGGAATATGACTCATAGGTTGTTGCAAGAAACACCAAATGCACACAAGATTACAACCAAAATAGAGCAGGCAGTACGTAGATTTTATCACGATCCTCGAATGAAGAAATTATTTTTCCTTTTGATGAAAGACATCTTCCTTTGGGCAGTTCAAATACCAATCCATTACTTCTGGCTTCCCTAGTTGCTTCTGACCTGACACAATGGGTTTGCTTTTGACACATGCAGGGTCAGTGGTCGGAACCTTTACTGAATTTTCAACGTGCAGTGTAAGATGTGCATAATGGGTCAGAAAAATTCTGTCCACCCAACCCTCCCATATACTATCTAATAGTACTGCAAGTGAGCACCAAGAGCCTCATGCTTTGGGATGGAAAGGAATTTTAGGGCCCACAATATTAGAAACCCCTATAGTTTTTTCTTTCTTGGGAGGGGGCCAAGGGCCCCAATAGCTACAACCCTACGTCCAAACCAACATTTCCACCATGTTCGCAAAATTCTTTCGAAAGAGCTCCACTAAACCCAATTTCATTTTCATTATCCAGTACATCACAAATGAAACATTTTTTAACTTGTTAACTTCATCACATCAATAAATTAAGAAATTCTTGTTACTGATGATTTTATTTCTTTTTCTGTTCTATGCATTAAGAATCTCCCAAAATTCAGAAATACCAAGAGCTATACATTTCACCCCTCTCTCACATCTTCAGAATTATGGGAATTGCATTCTCTCCAAATGCACCACATAACGCAAAGGGACACGATCTTCCAGTGTCAATGAACTGGCTGCGTCAAATGTCCAAAAACACCACCAACCACTCCAAAATGATGAGAAATTGGAGCCACAGTTCTCTATCAACACTACCCTGAAGCAAAAGGTGATCGATGTATTCCTCATTATTCCTACACATGCAATACCAATCCATCCCTATTAAATACATCTTCCTTAAATTATCATAGGTCAAAATCCTTCTTAATCCTGTCCAAACGAAAACAAAAAGAGCCACTTCATAGGTGTGCTATTCTTCCATATGCACTTCAACTCTCATAGGTGCCTTATTTGTCTGTATGCACTTCTGTGGGAAAGAAACGCCATTGTGGTGATTATAGCAGAATAGGATTTTGACTTCAAATATTGACATTTTCAAAGGAAGCTTATCCCCACCCCCCCTCTTTTTCCGCGCTCCCCGGATAGGGTATATGTGCTACTATTCAGCTGACAATTAATACATGCCACCACCAAAAGATCTTACACTGAGGCCCCCTTAAAACATACAATATCATATAACTTCAGAAAAGCATCCTTCAAAGTTTGTTCTCCACACCACAAATCATGCAAAATCGAATGTTAAGCCTCTCTCCCACCTCATACAAAACAGATCCAGAGAAATCTGCCCAACCTCCTCCTTATGTTTGACCACACCTCCACTCCATATGGCTAATGCACCTCCTTAGCTACCATATTTAGCTTCCACCATCATTCTCTGCAAGGCGTTTCTCTTTGTTTCATAAAACTGTAAACAATTCCCCAAGAGAGCTCGGTTGAACCAAATCAGGTTCTTAACCCCTAAACCACCTTGAGGAGACCAGGACACAAATTCCGCCACGTGATCTTTGAAAATTGAACATTTTCAATACTAACAATCAATGATCCCAAAAGATAGAACATCAGATATAATTAGTCAACAAATCCAAAAAAAACAAAACCCTCGAAAATCTTACTCTAGTCCAAACAATGCATGTTAAAAAGAATAGCCATGCTTAAAAATTCAACTCCACAAACAAACAATGTATCAGACTTAAATAAACACAAGAAACAGTCCTAGTGAGTTAGAATTTGAAGAAATTTTAATTGTATCTGCAAATTGCTGATGACAGCAATGACATCTTGGTAACATCAGCAAATTCAGGCCCAGCAGATTTCCACAAATACCTGCAATGATTTCCAGTTCTCTTTACATTTCTCTGATAATTATTTGGCCTCTGAATCAATTTATCAATAGATATAGGCAAAAAAAGATTATGAGAAAGAGAGAAAACAAGCAAAATAAAATTCAATATACAAATTCAATCAATTATGCTCTAATATTAAATTCCAATTTTTAAAGCAATTGGTTATCAGAAGTTCAGTAACAAACAATCAACAACAATAACAAGTTGGCAACTAAGCTGCAGACATAGAAATTTAAGAATGGTCCTTGAGTTATTGATAACTATCAGAGCAGCAGTACAGCTTATGAAGGAATAACAAATTAACAGAGACAAACCAAGAATTAGAGTCTTATTAGCAAGCATTCTTACTTAGAATCAAGAGATCTCACCCTACTATAAGAACTGTTGTCAGCAGAAGGTTGGGCTCCAGATTAGGCTCGTGAATTACGGATAATACAATCCTCTGAGTGTATTCTGTACTTTGACGGAACGTATGCAGAAAGGCATATACATCACTGTTGCTGAGAGTTTTCGAACTTGCAAGGACACATATAACCATGCCATTCAAATCCTACCAAAAAACTTTTTGATAAATCAAATTCGGCAAATAAACAAATAAAATAAAATAAAAAGCAGCCGTTAAGAGTAGTGGACTGCAAACATTAATGGTGGGTCTGGGATGTTATTTGGACCTCTCCCTTTGGGTTCCATTTAAGCAATATTAAGCCTAAACAAACAGTCAATCTAATGTAAACCATATTTTGCTCCTAGAGTGAGCACAAGAATGATCATCCAAACTCCCCCCCCCCCCCCCCNATTGCAGATCACAAACAGACAGCTTTACAGAGAATCAAGTGAGTCTTGAAGTCGAGGGTATGCAAACAATGTTTTTAAGGAACCAAGCCATGGACGTAAATGATCAGTTGTGAACTAAGTTTTTCAACCGTGAATTCTAAAGGGCAGACTTGTTGACCCAAAAGCAATTTTGCCCATCCCCTCCCCTTCCATCCATCTGAAAGGTCATATTTCAAATCCATATTCTATTTCATTGATTCCAGACTTATTTTTTCCTGATAAGTAATAAACAGTTTAATTGATGAAAATAATAGGTATAGCCAATGTACAATTGATTCCATCCAGTTAAAACGATGGGGAGATTGATAAGTACTAAGTGGACGATGATGAAAGGTGGATCGATGACACAGAAACCCTCTTCAATTCAGTCTAAGGTAAAAAAATATATATTTGTCTTGGATAATATATACTTCAAAATATATATTGAATTTTTTATTGGGTCAAGTAGGTGAGGGAGGCAATCTCCCCAAAGGACCAGCTTGAATGAGTGAGGAGAAATCTGCCAAAAGCTCAGTGGTTTGGGCGGATTTCATGAGTTGGGTTGGGTTTCACAAACCTAACGATAAGCCCTAATAATGTTATCAAGTGCTTCACTCCATCAACATAATTAAATAAATGAGTAATAGAGGGATGACATTTCAACAGCTTGTAAACTCTGGGCTCCACATTGCTTCAATTAGATGTTCAAGGACCACTTTATCCACTTCAGAGTCTCTCTTATAGCAAAAAAACTTACAGAAAGGAAAGAAGATATTTTTATGACAACCAGCACCACTTATCTACTTTGCTTTTCCTCATACATTCAAAGGAAAGGGCAGTCATATAGAGATTTCAAAATTGAAGTTCATACCTTCACACCAAAACCAAGGAAAGGGCAGTCATATAGAGACTGTAAAATTGAAGCTTTGGCATTGTAACCAGCTCCAAATCCAACTTTTGCTTCCTTGTATCTTTCTAAAATCTGTAAATGGTTGCATTCGCAACAACAATTACTAGAATGGGCAACAACCAGAATGAACAAGAGATGAAATACAGGAACTCAAGAAATAAAAGACAAACATTGAAGTTCCTCCCTGTAACTACTGAGTTTGAACAGAATATAGTGCAACACAAAATATAATAGTTAAAGAAGCATAAATCAAGAAGAACAGCCTAAGTAACAAATAAACCATGCAACTCGTAAACGAAACAATGTGGCATGGTTTAGAAAACTTACTTTTATAAGTTCTGAAACTTGAACTTCTTCCACATCATTATGTGATACATCAATAAGTCTTCTGTGTTTCTCCTGAATGATATAATTGGGAGCAATATAGTACAAACTTTGAGAGCCTAACAAATACCAGAGAAAATTGAACTTACAGATATAAGAACGGATATGGCATTAGTAGCTAATAAGACAGCATTATTTGCAGTCTTCAAAGCCTCATCTAGAGTAACCAAGTCTTTTCTGAGTAGCATGTCAGTGTCAATGTCTGTTGATGAAAAAAAAAAATGAATGAGCCACTTACACTACGCTTGGTTAACCAAAACATTCAAAAAAAATTTCAACTTCAATCCAAATATATTGCACTCTCAAAAAAGTTCTATTTCAACTTTTTTATTAATAAATTAAAAAACTTTCTCTTTCTTAATTTTTCTCTCCATACAACCAAACCCGACGATGGAAAACAATCATTTGTTATTTCCAATGAGATTGGGCGGTTTGTGACGGCGGGACCACGACTAAGTGTTAGGGTGCTGGTGTGATTAGGATGGGGTTTTCAAAAGATATAGTGATAGAGTCGAAACTTTTTCCCTAGTGAAGGATGGAGGTTTCTTGAGAGGAGCTGGAGGGTGGTGACTAAGCTGTTATTGGGGTCTGCTACGGTGCAATGGTTGGCAAAAGCATTGGAGGACTGTCTGAGGGGAGAAAAGATAGATTTTTTCACCACAGTCAGGTAAGGCAACTGTAGCTTCATAGCGCAGAGGTGTTCCAATGGTTGCTGCCGCTACGTGGCATTGGTGGAATATGGTGGTTGTGGAAGACGGAGTTTTATATTTATACCCAAAGAGAAGGATGGCAGTGGGTGGAGAAGGATGGGGGAGGCATTGTGGGAGTTCATCTTTTTCTTTTTCTTTTTGATAATTAATAAGAAATTTTATTACCAAGAATAGGCACAACCCAAGTACACAGGATGTATACAAAGAAAATACATCCCGATAGTTGGGAGAAGGAGAAACAGGCTTAATGGAGAAAACAGATGGGCAGCATATTAAGGGCCTAGGCCCGATAGTTGATGAATCCAGTAGAAGTTTGGGCACTGAAGAGGGGCGGACACAGCTGCCAATGTGGGCCAAGTAGAGTGGGTAACCAGTTTGGGCTTCAGCCTGAGGGGAAAAAAGGGGGAAAGGTGTCTCTTAGGCCCCAGCCCCTGTGGAGAGTCCAAAAAGGGGGTGACCATCGGCCCACCACCGATGGGAATCTCATAATCTCGTCGGAATAGTTGGCGAGAGCACCGCATCTAGCTAAGGGACCATCGGCAGAGGTCCAGAAGTCTCCAAAGGAGGTCCAGAAGGTGCCGACGAAGATGGAGGACCTGACATAAGTAGTGTGGGACAAGGAAATGAATGCTTCTCCACCACGGTGCGCTGAAATTCCTGCGTATTGTGGCTAGAAGACGCCAATGAACAGTGGAAGCCCCATCCATTCCAGAGGAGGCTCTACAACAATCTGAGGAGCATTTTGAGGCTCGGGCAGCAAGGCAAGCCCACTCTGTGGGAGCTGTTGAGGTGACTTCTAAGGGAGCTGTTGAGGGACATCAACAGATGATTATTCCCCTTTCTAGAAGTGACAAGGGAGTTGTTACTAGACCACAAATGCTTATTCCCCTCTCTGGAAGTGATGAGGGAACTGTTATTGAGTGGGAGGGCAGAAATCTCTTCGGGGAGGAGGAGATGGGGACGCCATCAAACTCTCAGTGGGCTTCTAGAGATGGGGAGCCCATACCCTTGCACTGTATGCTACCAAACGAGCCTAGTGTCTTTGATTGGGTGCTACTCAAGGAAAAGGAAATTCAACATTGTGTGGGGATGGAGTGTGAAGGCTTTGAGGAATAGTTTATGGCGTTACTTACTGTCAAAGAGGTGGGTCACACTCAGTTCAAGAAATCTGGGACCAAGAAATAACGGGAACTAAAGAGTTACGTGTTCAATGAACTATGAGAGTAGCTCAAGCCAAGATAGATCCAAAGGGAAGGGGATAGTATCTCCTATATGAAGCCTAAAATTGTGTCTTGAAATGTCTGTGGGCTTAATGAGGCAAATAAGCGTCTTTGTATAAAAACATTTCTTCGTGGGTGGAAGGCGGACATGGTATGCTTACAAGAAACCAAGCTGAAATTTATTTCAGGAAAATTGTGCGAAGTATTTGTAGCTGTCCCTATGTGGATTAAGTGGATCTTGCATTGAACAGGGCTTCGGGTGGAGTCTTAGTGATGTGGAACAGGAGGGTGGTGGAGAAAATGGAAGACTTTATAGGGGAGCATACAGTGGCTTGTTCCTTTAAAAGTGTGGAAGATAATTTCTTGTGGGCATTTGCAAGTATATATGGGCTGAATGTAGACAATATCATATGACTATTAAGGGAAGAATTTGCTGGAGTACACAGCTGGTGGGATCTTCCATGGTGCATGGGTGAAGATTTTAATGTCATAAGATTCCCAAGTGAACAATCTGGACACAGTAGGCTACGCCGAGCAATGACAGAATTTTCAGAATGTATTTTTTATTTGAATATGGTGGATCTTCCTCTCATGGGGGGTTCTTTCACTTGGTCTAATACTCATACATGGTCTTGACTAGATAGATTTTTAATTTCACCAGATTGGGAAACGCATTATCCGGATGTGTGTCAAAAGAGGTTGCCTCGCATTTGCTCAGACCATTTTCCCCATCTTGCTGGATTGTGGTGGTATCCAAGGAGGGAACCGATAATTCTAATTCGAAAATATGTGGTTGAAAACTGAAGACTTTGTGGACTGGTTGGTCATCATACCAGTTTCATGGCACCCCCCCCCCCCCCCCCCCCCCCCCCCCCNGAACGACTTAAAGCTTTGGAATACTAAATCCTTCAGAGACATAGGGAAGCAAAAGAAAACCATGTGGGAGGAGATACAGGAGCTAGAGAGGATACATGAGGATAGGGTTCTTTCCCACGAAGAGAGATCTCAGAAGATAGAGTTGGTTTCAGAATTAGTGAGGGTAATTTCTTTAGAGGAGATCTCCTGGCGCCAAAAAACAAAAGCATTGTGGCTGAAAGAAGGAGAACGAAGTACGAAGTTCTTCCACATAGTAGCTAAGTCTCATAGGAGAACTAATACCATTGAGATGTTACATATCGATGGTGTGGATTGCATGGAGGCTCCCATGATTCAGGATCATGTTGCTGATTTTTTTGAACATTTGCTTACAGAACAAGGGGGGTGGAGGCCAAAGCTTGATGGACTAGGTTTTGAGTCTATTGAGTCGCAGATTGCTTCTTGGTTGGAGAGGCCTTTTGAGGCAAAGATTTATAGTGTGGTAAGAAGAATGGTCAAAGACAAAGCACCAGGCCAAGACGGCTTTTCTATGGGATTTTTTCAAACATGTTGGTAAGTTGTGAAAGAGGATATAATGAGTGTATTCAAAGAACTATTCTCGGCTGGAAAATTTGAGAAAAGCCTAAATGCCACTTTTATTGCATTGATTCCTAAGCAGAGCGGAGCAACAAAGGTAAAGGATTATAGGCCCATTAGCCTCGTCAATGAGGTGTACAAATTATCTCCAAGGTGCTTGCAAATCACTAAGGGGAGGTATTGGGTAAGATCATCACGAAACTACAGAATACATTTGTAAGGGGCAGACAAATTTTGGACTCAGTTCTTATCGCCAATGAATGCCCGGATAGCATATTAAAATCTAGTATCGCAGGGATCATATGTAAGCTAGATATGGAGAAGGTCTGCGATCACGTAAACTGGGATTTCCTACTTATTTGTTGGGGAGATGTGGATTTGGGGAGAGATGGTATTCATGGATCAGATGGTGCATTTCAACAACAAGATTCTTAGTTTTGATAAATGGTAGTCCAACTGGCTTCTTTAATAGTTCCAAGGCCTAAGACAAGAAGAACCATTGTCCCCCACTTCTCTTTGTAGTTATTGTGGAGGCACTTAGTACGATGACATCAACGTTGGTTATGAATGGCTTTGTGGCTAGCTTTTAGGTTGGTGACCCTAATAGGGGTCTTATTAATATTTCTCACTTACTATTTGCAAATGAAACACTAGTATTTTGTAAGCAAGATCAAAACCAACTACAAGCATTGAAGGCAATTCTACTCTATTTCGAAGCAGCGTCAGGTCTAAAAGTGAACTTTGATAAATCATCATTAGTGCCAGTTGGGAATGTTAGCAACATTTGGCAATTGGCCAACACACTTGGATGTAAGGTTTCCTCTCTCCCCATGAATACCTAGGACTTCTACTGGGGCTGCCTCAAGGGCTTTATCAATATGGGATACAGTGATCGAGAAGATAGAACGAAGATTGGCAGGTTGAAAGAGCTTATACTTGTCGAAAGGTGGCCGGATGAGTTTAATTAAGAGTACTCTCTCTAACTTACCAACATATTTTTTTGTCTCTATTCCCAATTCCAGCTAGCGTGGTAACCCGAATTGAAAAATTTCATCGTGATTTCTTATGAAGTGGTGTGGAGGATGAATTCAAATTCCATCTAGTCAATTGGACAAGGTATTCAAGCCAATCTCCTCTAATGGGTTGGGAATTAAAAATATGAGAACTTTCAATTAGGTTTTACTTGAAAAATGGTTATGGAAATATAATATGGGGCAAGAAGCCCCATGGAAGTTGGTGGTTGACTGCAAATATAGAAGTTTGTAGGGTAGCTAATGCCCTAAAAGATCCCTTTCCCTCAGTTTTCCGAGTAGCATGTGATCAAGAAGCTTCAGTGGCGGATCTCATGGTGTTGGAGATCAAGTCCAATGGAACATCACTTTCAATAGGGCAACACAAGATTGGAAAGTAGGCAACTCTGAAGAATTCTTTAGCCTATTGTATTCTACAAAACCGAATGCACAACAAGCGGACAAGTTGTGGTGGGTACCTGCAGGTAAGGGTACATTCTCGGTTCGATCCTTCTACAAGTCCTCACACACTCACCGAATAATCAGTTCCCATGGAGAAGAATTTGTCGGAATAAGGCCCCCCCCCCCCCCCCCCCCCCCCCCCCCCCCCCCCCCC
>QEOT01124103.1:92776-145276 GCA_003123785.1 Pterocarya stenoptera
CCCCCCCCCCCCCCCCCAACCCCCCCCAAAAAAAAGAAAAGTGGCCTTCTTTACTCGGACAGCTTCCCTAGGAAAGATTCTGCCAACAGATAATCTGAGGAAGCGCAAGGTAATTATACTAGATTGGTGCTACATGTGCAAGAAATCCGATGAGATGGTGGACCATCTCTTATTACATTGTGAGATAGCTCAAGCGTTGTGGATTGAAGTGTTCAGCCGATTAGAGTTAGATTGGGTAATGCCCGCCACAGTGGTCGAGTTTTTGGTCAGCTGGACACTTCTAGGAGGTGTTCCACAAATCAAAGCCATGTGGAAGATGGTCCCTATCTACATTATGTGCTACATATGGCAGGAGCGCAAAAACCAGACATTTGAAGATAAGGAGCGGACAATAGAGGAACTTTGATCCTTCTTTTTTAGAACTTCATTTCTATGTGCCATAGCTATAGATTTTAATGGCCTAGATTTTCAAGACCTTCTTGTTTCCATTACTGCAACCTAGATAGGTCTTATCTCTTGTATACCATTTTGTGTACTTGGGCTATGCCTATCATCATTAATAAAATCATTTACTTATCAAAAATAAATAAATCCTTATTTGATTTCATTGAAAAGTTAAAATCATAAAAACAACTTTTACAAAAATCAAAACAAAACACCATAAAAGATTATATTCAATCAACTTTTCAACTCTATCTATCCACTTTCACAAACCACCATATTAAACTTATTACAAAAATAAATATTAAAATTTTTCCATCCACTTTCACAAAACCAAATAAATAATACATCTCAAAAAAAAAAAAAAAAACCTCTGAACATTCTTAAGATTCTCTCAACCAAACATATCCATAAGTCTAGCAAATTCATCAACAAAGTAGTTAATGAACTGTAATTAACCAGATAATGTTCTTTATACTCTTCTTTATAACAGGGCTAAATCATCCCAACCAAACAATAATTCCATTTTACAAATTTAATGACCAGATAATGTTCTTTTTTACTCTTCTTTATAACTGGACTAAAACATCCCAACCAAACAATAAAAACAAATTTAATGGGTACACTTGTGAAAAAAAAAACAAATTTAATGCATAAGCAGGCTTCATTTTACAATTTTTCTTTCTTCCTTTCATAAGTAACATAAATTTTATTGCAATGGGTGTTACCTCAGCACACATGAAGTATACATGAGATCCATGAAGCTATTTAAAAAAGAAAAAAAAAACTGCAAAAAATTCATGAAAAGTAGAAATAGACTCGATACAAGGTATTTAGAAATGATGACTTAGAGCTCCAACTCTTGACTTCTCACAATCCTTGAAACTGCGCTCATTTTGATTCACCACAAACATCACAATAAACAAGCCAGGATCAGCCTTCAGAATAAAGTTCTTGATGACTATCAAACTACCCTTTCCAACATACTGGAAGCATCACCACTCAACAACATAAACCAATGTCTCCCAAATAGACCAAAAACCATGCTCCATAAAATGCTAGCAACCCTACAATGCAGTGGAAGGCCATCCACAGTTTCCCACTCTTTTTAGACATGCAACATTGGNGAGTTGACCAATGATCAACCACATAAGAAATGAGAAATTCGAAATAACTTGAGGAAATCATCTTTCAAAGATAGATCACCAAACCACACATCATGCCCAAAGAGGGTCTCAAACCTGTCACAAATCTGGCAAAGCATGTGAAATCTCCTCAATCCCTTCTAATATTCTTCCAAGGACAAACCCTGAATGACCCATTTACATCATTGGAACACCAACCTCCTCTCAAACCTCCATGCTTAGCATCCACTAGCACCCCCGAAGGTTATATGTTTCATAGGCAATATAGCCACTTTCCCAAAAGAGCTTGGTTAAAGGAAATAAAGTTTCTCACCCCCTATTCCACCTTTTGTAACTGACAAACACACCTTGGACCACTTCACAAGATGGAACTTACACTCAGCCTCTAACCCTGCCCACAAAAATCTCATTGTAACATTTTTCAAATTAACCTTCCAACTAGATACTTCTTCAAAGCATAGGAATAAGCAACATATGGAGCCGATCATGCTTTGCGTTTCAATTGTCAAGTTCAACCAACCTATTTCCATGATCTAGTAAGACATCATTGCCAAACATGATCTAGTAAGACGTCATTCCCAACTCCCAAGAATGGAATTGGGAATGACCTTTGAAAACACCAATTTCAATATGGTTGCATCCACTTTGGCCATAATTTTATGAATACCTCCAACTAGGCTGATATGGAAATGGGTTGGTTGAACTTGACAATTCAAACGCAAAGCATGATCATCTTGGCTCCATATGTTGCTTATTCCTATGACACCAATTTCAAAATGGATGTCTACCAAAGTAGCTACATTCTCAACCTTATCCGCCAAAATCAATTTTGACATAGCCAAATTAACCTTCGAACCGGATAGTGCTTCAAAGCATAGGAATAAGGCATACGGAGCCAAGATGATCATGCTTTGCATTTCAATTGTCAAGTTCAACCAACCCATTTCCATAATCTCGTAAGACATTATCAACAAACAAGAAGTGAGAGAGAACATAAGTTAATGAATTAAAACATGAGATATTTTTTTTATAATTACTTATAAAAAATAAAAAATAAAAAACATATTTTTTTATAATTAATTAAAACATAATATATCCTGTCATACTCTTTTTTTTTTTTTTTTTTTATAAGTAGCTGTCAAACTCGTTTGATATGAATTAAAACATCAAGAAAACATCCATTTTGCAGACTATCACAGTGGGCTTTATCTCATCACAGTGGTTATATTGCAACATTTCAGGGGAATAGTTCACTACAATATAGCGCAAGTAAACCACAAACTCACCTAACTCTCTCTCTCATGCACGGCTGAGTGAACACTCACCCACATATTGTCTTCTCCATGCTGTATTTTTCTTCAAACTCTCAATCTTAGAAATATAAAATTTCAAAAGCGTAAGCCATGACATGCATGCATCTCAATTGACAGCAAGCACTTTACCATTTGCAACAGATTACAAGAAAGTTTACCAGTACCATGGTGTTAATTGATACCAGTGCCAAGACAGACAGGATTCCTGTTCTGCCAAACATCAGAAGCATTTTTTTTATTGGCACCGGGTGTCCAGGAATAGTGTCCCAACTAATCCCGAGGGTGTACAGGCCCATGGCAAGGAGTTTCCCACAAGTACAAGAAGCATATTATCATTAACCACAATCTTTTTCAATTCCCTTAATGTTTGTATCTGATTCTACAACTAATGGTCTCCACAAAATCAGTCTAGGGAGCTGTACTAATAGAAGAAATGAGGCATCACTTACCAATAAACAAGTTTGTATGCTCCCGAAGCTTTCCTACCAAATGTTTGACCTGTAAAATTGGGTTATATGTACAATTTTAGTGTATGTATATATAAATAGTCATACAATTGCAATGCCAGATCATATGACTAACTTTCAATTATGTATAAATTCTGAGGGCAAACATAATATTCTCCATAACTGTGAAATATTTAAAATTGATCACAACTAAATGAAAGATTTCAGTGAATTGATGAAAGAAGTAATAAAAAATCGTCCATAGACTTTCAATATAGCATAAAAGTATGACGTAAGGAATGGATTCTGTCATAATCAGGAGTGATTTTTAGTTGTTTAGCCAGAAGTGTCCCATGATGTCCTGTTTCTTTCAACAGCTTCAAAAATTGTGATCGAGATTGGAGGTTAATGATTGAACCTTGGAATCAATTTTTTATGTTATGAAAATTATCGTTAAAAGCACAAAAGGCACAATCGAAGTACACAGGACTTATAGACAGTGTTGTAAAAAGCACCAGCGCACTTAAGCGCAAGTGCCGTCTAGAGCCTAGGCGCAAAGCGCAAGCACACCTGATTGAAGAAAATCTCATATTTTTAAAATTAATGTAAAATAATAAATAACCCACAAAATACCATAGCAAAAGGTTTAAAAAACAGGATGGTAATATATTTAGCCTATTAACTCAATTTATTAGAGTAATGCAACATGAAGATCAAGTAGTCAACTAATTACATAGATTTAAGAAATTTCGATCAAACACCCTTGTGCTAAGGGGTTCTTAGGTTTAAGATTCTGTGGAATTGTTTTCAGAATTAACCACATGTGGTACGACTTAGAAGTCAATTAGAACGAGAACCCTTTTGAAATGTTTTTCTTCCATCAATGTTAATCGAAAAACACTTGGCAGCTTCACAACCAAGTGTCAAATTTAATTTTTTAAACTAATTAATTTTTATAAAAATAATAATGAATCAAATATTTATGATTAAAAAATAATTTTTATTTAAATATATCAAACTTAGAAAAAGAAAACAGAAAACTGGAATGGCCACGTGGTGGGCAAGCAAAAAGATCCACTATTTCTTTGGGCACGACCCAATTCCATCCCAACCTGACTGAAAAAACCATTCCACAAAGCACTCCTTGCAATGGAATAGAGGATGATTTACAGACTACCCACTTTTCCTATACATGCAGCACTAGTAAATCACAATAATGTGCTTTTTTCTCAAATTATCCAAGGTGAGGATCTTCTTCAAAGAAGCTCACCATGCAAAAGCTGCAGCTCTCAGAGATACCTTATAAATATTCGTCCAAGGAAATGAATTATTACCATGAGAGACAAGTGCATTATAGAAAGAGGGACCTTGAATAGCCCTTTCTTGGAAAGAGCCCAAAGGAGCTTGTATCCACCTCCTCATCTCACACTAATGGAGTAAAGCAGATTAAAGAATGCAGTAAAGGCTTCTCTACCTCCGACTCATGAGCTGCTCTGATGAAGCTAACATTCCACTGTGGGAGGTCATTAGATATCACCAAAAACCACAAAAGCATCCTTAGCATGAGCAACACCAATTTAGGGCTGTCAATTGGGTCAGAGTCGGGTCAGTTTTAGTCAACCAGAAAAGCGACCCGACCCAAACAATTAATCAGGTGAATCACCTCAACCCGAACCAGGCACACCTATTTCACAACCCGGCACACCCATTTGACCTATTTAAAAATAAAAACCAATAGTCGTGTGTCATGTGGGTATGGTTCCAGAATTAAATTCTAGCATAACATATGGGGTGGTGATAGGGCACATAAGGAAGCCGATCCAAAAATCTTTCGTTTAGCGAGAATGTAGGAATGCCACAATTGCTTGACCCTTCAGACTTATCTAATGGTGCTCCTCAATGGAGTGTAACATTCAATAGAAATGCCCAAGATTGGGAAGTCAACACTTTTCTGGAGTTCTTTATTCTTGTGCACTCTACTCATATGGGGGGGAAGTTCAATATAAGATTTCTTGGCACCTCTCTAAGAAAGGGAAGTTCACCATGCACTCATTCTACCAATCCCTTAACACGCATAATGTAAGCCCATTCCTGTGGAAGAGCATTAGGAAGACAAAGGCTCCCTTAAACGCAATCTTCTTTGTATAGACAACTTACTTGGGGAAGATTCTTACTTAGACAATTTAAAGGAATACAGAGTCATGGATTGATGTTGCATGTGCAGAAAGAGTAGGGAATCCATTGATCATCTACTATTTCACTAAGGTATGAAAAAAGAAACTTCTAAACTCATCTAGAGGGGGCTCCCTATCATTAAAGCTCCGATCGTTTCTTTCAAGCCAAATGCACCACACGAGGCATAAAGGAATTATTCTCCATATAGGCAGCGAAATGTGGGTTGCCCTGAAGGCCTTTCCAACAAGCAAAAAGATCCACAACCATCCTAAACTAACCATGCAAGTCCAGCTCTGCTAAGGATCTCATCTCATATACCTCTTGGCACCTCACAGTGAAGTAATACATGATCCACTGATTTACCACTTTTCTTACACATATAAACTAACCCATAACAATAAGTTCAAATTTTTTTAAGTTGTCCATGGTCAAAATCTTCCCAAAGATGTTGTCCAACTGAAATTAAAAAAATTAAATAAATACTTTGGAAGGCACCTTACTCCAAATGCACTTGCTTGGGATAGATAATTTTCCATTGATGCCAACTACTAACCCCTAGAGGTTGGCTCAAGTGATAAGAGCCCTGATCTTGGTGGTATGCTACCTCTAGGTATAAGGTTCGAACTCTTAGGTGCAAACATTTCTATGGACTATCAGACTAAGGGAATCTCTCCTTGAATTAACCGAGGTATACTTGTGGGAAGCTCCACAACAAGGGCCTACGCACCCCCGAGATTAGTCAGGACTCTGTTCTGGATACCCGACGCCAATCAAAAAAATAGATCCCGAATACTAATCCCTGAAATTTCGTCCAACTAGCAAAAGCCATGTTAAAACTAATACTAGATGGCCTAAGGGCTTTGTGTATACAGAAAACTCCCCATTTACAATTGATCAACAATTACATCTCTATTACATCTTAGAGAAACAAACAACATATTCCTCTGCAATATTTTTATTTTTATGGTATCTTGGGACCTCAAGCTTTCAACCACTTATCATTCCATTTCCAATATGTCTCCCTAACTGATAAGGCACAGCTTCAAACAAATCAGCACCAATTGAGAAAGTCGGAAATTTTAAATGGTAGTGTTGTCAAAGTAAACTAAATGCATTAGATATTTCAAAAAACCAAAAAAAAATGTATAAAACATTCTCTCATATAACCATGCACCTTACTACAACTTTAAAAGATTTAGATTGCTCCATACAAATCCCAAAGACAAGAATATATAAAGCAAAAGGGATGTTATCTAAGAATGGTTGCTGTATAAATCCTAATTATTATTTTTACTCTTGATAGTTAACAAGCACACACTACCTCATCATTGCGCCTCTGTCCTTCAAAGCTGAACGGCTTTAAAATAATCACAACAGTGAATCCTTTTACAGATCTTATTGTTCTAAGAATATCGACTGCAGCAATGTGATCCAAGCCATATCCTGCACTAGCCACCTAGTGAAAACAAAATAAAGTAAATAAGAATCGTTACCAGGGTAATTTATGTAGCAGAAAACTTTTGTTTAATGAAAAATATACAAAATTTATCCAAAATGATATCAGAATCATAAATACAAGAGTAACAGGTAAGGAATGTACAAACAAGGATAATAGCTTTTGGATGGAATTGTATGAATAGTGAAGCTTCAAGAATCCTTGGAGTAAGATCTGCAAAATTTATCCAAAGGAGAAATAGATAAGAACTTCGATTGCATACGAATTCATATAATTTGATAAGAGTGTAGATTATGGTATAGATTTAGTATCATATTTTGCTGTCCAAAAATAAATAGAATATCTTATCCTTTACAATACATAGGAGTTTCAGTTACTTCGCACAGCATCATGGTTTGCCTCCATATAAGAATGAAATTTCCAGCAAGATTGTATATCTTTTACCGCAACTCTAGACCAACTTAGGAAAAACTTGAAGAAACAGTTAACCTTTTCCAGTGAACCTTTGTTGTAATTTCGCCTTTGATGAATCTTTCATGAGAATATTCCTGCAAAAAGAGTTGATAATGATGGCTATATCCTAGATACAAATTCTCAAGTACGATCATTTGAGGATAATTGACTAATCCTGGAACATTTCAAGAATATAACTAGTTCTACATGTAAAAAATATACTGAAATCACAAAGAGATGCAACTGATGCACAAGGAACCTCCAAAAAGAAATGAAGAAGAAAAATAAAAGAGAATAAACATAGCCCCTAAAGTTTACATCATCTAAAAACTGAACAATACACAGAGGAACTCAAAGCTGTAAGAGAGGCATCCTCCCAAAGAGAAATCAAAGAGCACATCCTTCAGCCTAGGCACAAGTAGTTCAACAAACTGAAACCAGCATTGATTAAGGGGTTGTTTGGATACGAGAAGCTCTCAACTCATCTCATCTCATTTCATCTTATCTAATCATCATAACTTTTCCAAACTCCCACTCAAAATACAATAAACAATCAACTTTTTCAAATCCCAAAACAAAAATAATATTCTAACAATATTTTATTTAATTTTCAACTTTCATCACATCTCAACTCACTATCCAAATCTCCCCTGAAAAGTTGAATCTTTTGACTCTTATTTTCCTTTTGAATTCTCTCTGTGTGTTGAGGCTCGATGGTGATGGTAATTTCGTTGTAATGTAGTAACTGTGGAATGTGTGGTGTAGTATGATGTTTGCTCTAATAATGAGTACTCTTGCCATACAATTTGCTGTTATGTACAGGTCTGCCAATGTTGTAGGTCTTGGTTTTTATTGTTTATGGTCTCCAGTATTGAGTGTCTATGACATCTATATTATTGTAACATGCTATTTCTCTATTTTCACTAACAAATAAGGATAAAAAGGAGAGTTTTGAGCCCTGTAGAATCACTTCAAAATAATCAAAACAGTGTAGGATAACCCACAAAAGATCCACCAGGCTGTGTTTGGTAAGTGAAGTTCACTACTATTCACAAACTATTCATTACTTTTTTACTACTATTCACAGATCATCTGACATCACCTCAACATCCAAATATAGCCTAAAACTTCTTGATAAGTATAATCATAGGCACAGCTGGACAGGCCAGGTTGCAGGAGCTCTTGTATTTGCAAATTTTGAACATCAACTATTTAACTTTATTTGTAAATTTTGTTCTTGAAAATAGCCTAAAGAAAGGTTGGGGAAATTATCAAAATTATCCATATTCATCCATGAAAATTAGCAATCATCATAATAAAATTAAAACAAAAAATAGAGAAAGAGAAATTGAAAAATGAAATATCGTCCAAACTCCAAATAAAAGAAAAAGATAGAAAATGAAAGGAAAAAATATTATATATCATTGCATATAATATTATGATTTATCATATAATATATTAGTTAATTGCATATTAGTTCATAGTATATTTAACATTTTATATGGTCAATGGTGATAGGTTAGATGAAAATTACATAATTAATTTATAAAACTACTATATAAAATAATATATAAAAAAAATATTTAAAACACTATATATACACTTCGGTCGGTCTGGTTCAAAAAAAACCACACCCCGAGACGGACTGAAAATCGAAATTCTAAAGTTATATGGACTGAAACCAACCAATATACTTATTGGTCCGGTCAGGACTGGTAAACTTACACCCCTTGACTCAAGCTAGATGTCAAGCACCGAGAGATCACATCAGTAATACGCGAGGACTGGAAAGAACATATCTAGTCTCCGACCATTTCCTTTAGGGTGTGAGGGCCTTTGCCTAACTACCGCTAGTCCATACACCACAATAGCAAATTGATATATTTGCTCAATTAGAAGAGACACCTTAGGTTTTTAAAACTATCACACCATTTTATTATGATGTCCTACATCTCCATATATTTCTATTCATGGATTAACACTAGTTACCAAACAAACTTCCCCACATTTTTATTTTATTCACATTTTTTGGAACAAAAAAGCAAAATTCATAAATTAAAAAAAAAAAAAAAAAGAGAGATGTGTTGCCAAACGAGCCCAAGGAATAGCATTTAAAACCACAAAGCTGCGCACTCCAATCCAAAACCAAGAACCATATAGCAACATGCTAGAAATGTATAGATGAAACAACCCATTATCACGTTTCGCCGAAAATCCTCATTCACCATAATATCCATAACAAACATAGAAGGTTAGAATCAGAACGACAAAGAAAGTTTTCTTCGGCTCACCAAAACCGCAATGAGGAGGACTTGAAAGGCGAGCCCAAACAGAAATCAAGAACCGCGTCCTTCCTACTCCCAATGCCAATCACCTCAACAAACTCAGAATCGCCCCCTATATCCTCACCATTCACTTCAACATCGTTGCCTTCGTCGAATTCATTCGATAAACCGTCTTTCCCCGAACTCATTACAAGTCGTACAAACTGCTTTGAAGTTCTGCTATTCTTCAGCCTTACGCCAAATTTCGGGAACCTTCCGTAGAAGACAACCTGTGAAGAATAAGGGCATAAGAATGCCCGAGATAAGGAGCGGAAACCTATAAATACGGGAAGCTGCATAGAAATGTGCATGGTCTGGAACAGGTTTCCGCGTTGTCAATCCTATATTCGGCAGACGGGGCGGAGGGTTTCGATGGGCAGAAGGCAGAAGGCAGGAGTTGTTAATTTGGACGGTGTCGATAGAAGTGAACCAGTACTAGTTTCGAAAAGGAAGATGGTCAATCCACCGAGGCACATAATGGGTTAAAAAATGTGCAAGTTACTTCGATGAAGTTTTCAAATCTTTTTCCTTTCTTTTTTTTTTTTTTTTAAGAGTAATGATACGGCTGATCCGTATCATACCTTAGGTGTCCAAATTTTTTTTTTTTTCTTTTCTTTTAAATGCAGAGCTTCTGCTTCTCTCTATCATCAACTCTCTCTCTCTTCCCCTCTCTCTCCAGCGTCTCTCTCTCATTACCGACTCTCTCT
Organism: Pterocarya stenoptera; assembly: GCA_003123785.1. Lineage (NCBI taxonomy): Eukaryota > Viridiplantae > Streptophyta > Magnoliopsida > Fagales > Juglandaceae > Pterocarya > Pterocarya stenoptera. The sequence continues at coordinate 103,237 of QEOT01124103.1, forward strand.
CTCCTCCATTCTCTCTCATCTCAGGTCTCTCTCTGTCATCAGCTCTCTCTCTCCTCCCTCACCGTCTCTCTCTCATCCTCTCTGTCTTTCTCTCATCCTTGCTCTCTCTCACTCATCTCGATCTCGCCGCTCTCTCTCTCATCGCCGCTCTCTCACTCATCGCCGCTCTCTCTCTCATCTCGGTCTCTCTCTCTCATCGCCGCTCTCTCTCTTGTCTCTGCTCTCTCTCATCTCGGTCTCTCTCTCTCCTCGACGCTTTCTCTCTCTTCGACGCTCTCTCTCTCCTCGACGCTCTCTCATCCTCACCGTCTCTCGCTCATCCTCTCTGTCTCTCTCTCTCCTCGAAGCTCTCTCTCATCCCTCACCGTCTCTCTCTCCATCCTCGACTCTCTCTCTCTCATCCTCTCATTCTCAGTCTCTCCCTTTCTCTCATCGTCTCTCTCGCTTCTCATCATCATCTCTCTCATCCGTTTGAAATTCAAAGTTTGAAACGTGAAAGGAAAGAAAATCTGGTTTTATTGTTGAGGGTATTTTAGTCTTTTAATAACAGTGTGCGTTGTGTGTGTTGAAATAGTTGTAGATGCGAATATTAATTCTTTTTTTAAATAGAATACACGTACATTGATAAACAAACTTTTTTCAACATTATGTTGAATGCCACAAGAGTTTTCAATATAGACATTAACACTGGAGTGCATCATGATCAGATTTTTTTCTGGTCCTGTTAAAAATTCAGAAATCCAGATGATCCGGGCGGATACAAAATTATTATTTCGCCCGGATCGGTTACATATCCGGTATTTAACTGGTATTATCCATAACTGGCTTTACCTCTTAAACGATAGACCTCTATCACTTATTTTATTCCCTTTCCCAAAATTAAAGCCTAAACCCGTAGGTTCCCTCCCCCAAAACAAAAAGTAAAGTAAAAAAGTGATTACTTTTTCATTCCCTCGGCTCTTTCTCAATTTCTTTCGAGTCTTTTGGTCTTTGTGATTTCCTCTCTCTCTCTCTCTCCCACGAAACCCAAGCATCCTTCATCAAATCCATCATTGCCGATGACTAGCAGTGATTGTTAAACGTCACTTTCTTCTCTCTACTCGGTAGCTTTCTCTCTCTCTCTCTCTCTCTAAATTTGTAGATCTAAGTTGTGTTTGTAGATCTACTTTTGGGATTTCTTTATTTTTAAAATCTTCCAGCAAAATATTGCTTGTAGATCTACATGAAAACTATGTACTTTTTTGCTTTTGAAAAAGAATGTTCAGATGCTTTCTGGGTTTATATATCACTTTCCTCTCTCGTTGGTTGTTACCACTTTGGCTAGATCTATTTCTGTGTTTTTATGGTACCTGGTTCAATCTCAAATCTGCAGCTTATCTATGTTTTTCCTCTTCTTCTTTTTTTTTTTCCTTCCTTTGGGTTTGGATCTTTTGGATCTATATCGGTGTTTGTTTTGTCCTCTCTATTCCTAAATAATCTTTCTGAGTTCTAAAAGTGAATATGAGTTGTTGTGTTTGTGTTTAAATCTAAATGCAATTTGCCCAGATCATAGTTTTTGTGTATAAATCTAGATGCAATTTGCCCATATCATAGTTTTTTTGTTTAAATCTAGATGCACCCAGATCTGAGTTTTTATATTTAAATCCAGATGCAGTTTGCCTAGATCTGGAGTTTTGCGTTTAAATCTAGCAGCTTAATGTCAAAAAATAGTCATAAACCGATTCTGTGGAAGGGATGTTGTGTCCATGAGCTTATATTTGAATAATGTTTTGTTTGAAGTAGAAGATGCATTACTAAATATTTTGCTTTGTTTAAAGACTAAAGTACAAGATGTTATCTATGTTATCTTGTTTTTTAACATGCATTTTGTAACTTTTTAAAATTCTATGTTCTTTTGTGTCTTGTTGCGTTTTTGTTTAATGAGCAATATAAAACATATGTTTAATCTAAGTAGTTTGCTTGTTGCTTAGAGTTTTAGTAGTTTTGTCAAGCTACTAAAACATATGTTCTATTTATATATTTCCATGCTAGTAATTATTTGTCAAGCTGCTGATCATAAATTGAGCATCAGTATATTCTTTTCCCATTAACTAAGTTTGAATATATGCTGAAGTGTTTTATCTTTGGTAGATTAAAAATGACAGAATAGCCAAGCTTATTGTGTTGCTACTGTTTCCCCAGTTCTCAATCTCAACTACTGGATCAAGCATTTGTTTCTAAATATGTTTTCAGTACTTTATCTTTATCGTTTTTTAGTACTTTATCATTTACTAAATCTGCTTTTAGAATAGTTTTGGCACACCATTGACCAATTTGGATGGAGACAATGAAAAAGATGAGCAGCAGCAGCATATTACTCTTTGGAAATATTAAGAGATACAAATATTTTTATCTTTGTTTATATTGGAGGCAGATAGTCATAGCAATGAGTGTTACATCTTGATATTGTTTATATGATGTATTATTATTTATTTTGTTTGTAAATTAATGTTTTGCATTGTAATGTAAACAATAATGTAATATGCAGTGTATTGTGTGTGTTGATGTTTATTATTAATTAGTTTATTTTATAAAAATTTGAATGGTCAATAAAAAGTCTAAAATGCAAATAAAGATATTCATTATATAAAAACTGACTATAAAAAATAATAAACACAATGGCCTATTAAAAAAAGCCCTTTAAAAAGTGTTAAAATACTTTTTTTTTTTTAAACAAGGCTTTTAAAGTGTTTAAAAGATATTTTTTAAGAAAAAAAAAAGCCTTTAAGAAAGTGCTAAAAGAAATTGTTTTTTAGAAAGTAATTAAAAAACCGTTTACAAAGTGTTAAAAAAATAGAAAAAAAAAAGTATAAAAAAAAAAGTATTAAACCAGATATCCGGTTACAATCCAGATATCCAGGCCCAAATCCGATACCTACCCGGGTTTCACCCGAATTTATTCGGGTGGATATCTGCCCGGTTTTAAAAAGTCGGATCCGGATCTGGATCCAGATGTTCCCGAATATCAAGATCCAAATGCACAGCCCTAATTAACATAGACAAATTAACTTTGTTGGGATATAGAGATAATATGAGATGAAAAATTTGTGAATATTAATGAAATGGTTTGTGCATGGTAATGAAATAGTTTAAGTTAAGATGTTTTATGAGGTTTTGGAAAATGAGAGGAAAAAAGTTGAATAAAAATATTATAAAGTTAAAACATTGTTAGAAATAATTTTTTGATATTATTTTTATTTTGATATTTGAATAAGTTGAATTATTTTTTCTGTTTTGTTTGAAAGTTTGTGAATGTTGTAATGATTAGATAATAATTAGATGAAAAAATTGAAAACTAAAAGTTGAAGTATTTGTATTTATAGTGTTTGATATTGAGATGAAATAAGATCATCTTGCAATCCAAATGGAGTAAAAGCACTTTTGGTAAGTGTGTGGGCTATCATGTTTGCGGCTCTTTCTGCATCCCATGAAGCACTTCAACAGAGTTAAAGGAACTCGTCAAAGTAGTATCTTTAGTAAGTTCTCCATATATATTAAAATTAATATTGGAGTCCTTCAACCTAGTTATCACCTGGTATCACCTTCAAATACAATCAGTTCAAACCCAAGTCAAGACATAATCTCATTGCTCCACAACATCTAATGCTTCACCTGCTATCCGTTCTAAACAAAATTACAAAAGTTTTTCCATGGTAGCATGAACTCTACCTTCAGCATAGGGTTGTGCATCCGAACCAGATTCTTTTCCAGTCTGGCTCGTCATCTTGAAATCCAGATCCAATTACGAATACCGGGTATTGACCCGATTATCCATAACCCATTTTTTTCTATAAAAACCAGTTTAATGTTACAAAACTGCATCGTTTTATTAATGAAAACAACGTTCATGTTTTGAGCCTTCGCTGATTACTGCCCCTACCCTACACGCACACACATTTCATATCTCTCTCTCTCTCTCTCTCTCTCTCTCTCTCTCTCGATTTTTGTGAGTTTTGTGTTTGTATATTGCATTCTTCTTTCGTCGCCCAGTGGATTTCTTTATTTTGGCTAGATTTGAGTTTACTAATTATCATCTATGGCCAACCATATTGGGTTTCTTTATTTGTGCTAGATCTATGTGTCTATTGCTTCATTTGTGGAGTTGTTAGAATTCCAACTTATGTGTGGGGCTGAATAACTATTGGCTTTGCATCTATTTAGGTTTATATTCTCAAGTACTTTTCAATCTTTTCTCTACTTCTGGTCCGCATGTATTAGACAATGCGTAGATCCTATTAGACCATGTGATTGGTATATATATATATATATGTTGTAATTGACACCTTCAAATAATCAAAGCCAAGTTGTAAATGTACTTTACACAAACTCAAGTCAATTGTGTACCCTGCTTGATTTCTCGTTTTCCATTTTGTTAAAAAAAGCCCTCCTATAAAATTAAAGAACTCTTTGTTTTGTAAACATACATCACAAAAAAGACAAATTCATATGGTTTATTGTGATAATTATAAAAAAAATAAAAAAAAAATAAAATAAAATTGTTTCTGTAAAATATATCTAGCATTTCACATTTAGTCATTCTTGTTTATGGTTTTTATTCTTGTAAAATCATTTTGAGAATTCCAATCCTCATAAAATTTTATTTTTGTGAAATCTCTTTGTAAAACTATAGTCCTCATAAAATTAAGTTCATGTATACCCTCCAATCTTCATTTGCCTTTGAAAGAGTCTATTTTGTGTAACTAAGCTAAACCATATAATATAGTTTTCAAATTATAAAATCATAAAATACAGACCCAAAATCCTAAAATCACAAGCCTTACGCCCTAGCTAATTATTCTCACTACAAGAAATAAAGCCTTTTCCAGCGATTTTATAGTCGCTGGAAAAAAAAATCGCCGAATTTACTCTTATTTTCGGCGATTTTCAAATCACCGCATGACTCAAAAGCACTGCATCCGAAAATCGCATGGTGAAATTACTGTTCACTCATTTGCGGCGACTATTTGATCTTTTGCGGTGCTTAACTATCGCCGCAAATAATATTTGTAACTGTAGCTGTGTTTTTATTGCGGCGAATGGTTAAATCGCCACAATAGTTACTTCTGCGGCGAATAAAAAGCGCTGCAAGAAAATTCCGAAATGGGCTTGGCTTTTTGCGGCAATTTAAGTCGTTGCAAAAAGTTCTGCCTATTTGAGCAGCGGCAAACCTTTCCGTCGATTAGAGAAATCGACGTGATCGGTATTATTTGCGGCGAAAATTGTCGCCGTAACAACACAGGCGACCAACTAAAATGATATTTGCGGCGAATCTAAATCGCCGGAAAAGGTAAATTAAATTTAAACCCCCCGTGTTCTGTTTCTCCTCATTTCTTTCTCTCCCCCGCGTTACCCTTCATTTCTCCCTCCCCTGCTCTGCCTCCCCAATCCCTCTTCTCCCTCAACCCAATCCGCCGCGCATAGCTCGTCGCCAGCAACCCCACCACGCCGCCTCCACCTCACCTCGACGGCCAACCCCTCCTTCTCCCCCAACCCCCACGCCGGAAATTTTCATTTCTTCAAATCTGGCTTCACCTCTCTTTCTCTCTCTGTCGGATTTCTCTGAAAATCACCGCCGCTAGGGTCGCTGTTCTCCACCACTCACACCTCGACAGCATCGACAGTCCTCCGTCGGAGTCCCCTTCTCCTCCACGCCTAGCCCAGCAGCCCGAGGCCCTCCCTCTCTCTGCTACATCTCTCAAGACCCACTCCATGGCCCCGATTACCTCCTGGTCTCTCTCTCATCTCTCTATTTTGTGCTTATAAATCTTTACCTTTGTGTTTATCATCTTCTGATTTATTTTTTATATATGATTTTATGTTGTTTTAGCATATTTTACTATATCTGATATTTGTTTAGATGTGATCTGAACATGTGTAGGATTTTTTTTTTCCCAGCCTATGTTGATATTTTTCTTCTTCTTAGTATCAGTTTTCTTTTAAGCTTAATAAATATCTGTAGATGTATACATGTACTATATCTTTTGAAGTTTTTATTTGTTATCTTATGAATAACATGTGGATGGATAGCATTCTCGGCTGCCCTTTGTTCTAATTGATTAACAACTACGAAAGTTGGAAGTTTGAAACATATAGTAAAAGAAGCATGCATTGGGTTGACAGGTTTCGTGTTCTCTCCCTCTCTTTCTCTTCGGTTTCATGTTCTTGGGTGAAATTTGTGTGAATGATTATCTTGCTTAGTTGCTGAAACTTTGTGAGCTGCCAAAATCTATATGCTTGTTTTGGTCTTTTGTGAACTCCAATAACTGTTTGGACATTCAGCCTATAAAACTAGACCATAAATGAAGTTGGAGCTGGTTCAATCTGGATTTGTGGTTTACAAATGAGGAAAATACACTATTATCAAGGTTCAATATTGTTTTCCTGATATAGCCGCAAGATCTGCTTATATATGTCCATTAATAAGACACCCTTTATTTTGGAGAAGCTACAATATATGTCCTCTTTGTTGGTAATTTTTCTGGCTGCAGAAACTGTTGCTGTTATTCTAAGATATATCAGTATATATATTATATATATATGCCAGCATATCTATATATATATGAGAAAGAGCTCAAGTAGTATAAGTTTGTGGTTGTCAATGTTTTAGCAATATAACTTTATCAATATGTTTGTTTTTGTTTTTGTAGGATCCATCTAACGAGCTCTATCGCAAGTCCTTAGATAATTTGATGCAAAGAAGAATATATGACACTGGATGCTAAAATATAGGAAGCAGTTTTAGTTATTTGCTGTGGAGTTAAGTACAAGATACTCTTCTATGTGGTTTTAAGACTCATATATTGGGATTAAAGCTTAGTTGATTTGAGTATGCTGTATTTCAATTTACCAAGGACCACATTTATATCATTAGTATTAGAAATCAGAGTCCACAAAAGTGAGCTAGCATGGAGCATGAATCATGTACATACCTTAATTAAGCATGTCATCTCCCCTCTCGATCCCCCTTGTCCCAGCACAGATTAGAGATCATCTTAATTAGTTTATCACATATAGGAAATTTACACCTGCATAAACTGTCATCATCTGAGGAGAAAGGATTGAGAATGGCACAAAACATGGCACCACAAAACCCATTTTGAAACCTACTTGTTCTTTAATCAAACATGCATTGAAGTAAATTAAGAATACAAGAGGAGGGAAACCCCATTACAAAATAACCCATGGCATAAAATAAACTGCTTTGAAACCTGTGTTACTCGTGTAAGTATACAGATTTTTTTTCTTCTTTTGTACTATTTTTTTGTCTTTTAATTTAGCAGTCCCAAATTCATATATATAGGTCCACTGATCATGTGAATATATTGGTCAAACAACAGATTTTTAATAAAATGTGTTTCAAAATTGTCCTTGATCATTGCATTTATTTTATATTTTGTGATATAAACAGACTTTTGAACTTAAAAGTAGAGGCTTGATAGTGGAATTTCAATAGACAAGATGCAAGTACAAATTAAGAAGGCATTTACAACATAATATATATCTTAAGCTTTTGTTCTTTTCTTAAAGTGGCTAATGAAATTCAGTTTGTTCTTGCAGGCATAGTTGAAGTTGGTGTGATGATTGTGAGCACCACCTTGGTGACACTTGTTATTGGTTTTGTGTTTCCCACTTTTGCAAAACCTTACACATTCATTTTGGATGATACTAATCATATATGCATGGTTTCTTTCTATAAATTTTCTCCACTCCTTTATGCACTCCATTTTCTATTCACATTTTCACCTTCACTACCTCCATTTCAACTTGTGCCTTTTTTTAAGAAAAAATTAATTATAGAAAGGAAAAGAAAGCAATACTACCAGAGAAAGTCATTACTAAACAAAAGATATTTGAAATTTAATTGACAATTGCATAAAACTCAGCTTCTTGTTCAAGTAATAAGTCAATATCCAACTAGATATATGCACATCAAAGGTCAACGATAAATGTTAAATTTTTGTATGTTTGGCTTCATTTACAATCGATTGGACATGACCAAGAGATTTTTACTCATCTTTCATGTTGGTTTCTACACAGTTTTTAATAGTTTACATTTTTTAGAACTTAAATGCCTGCACACTACTTAAGTATGTTGAGTTATATATTGTGCTTTTCATAAATAAGCATATTTTCTTCACATGGTTGCTCTTTTTTTATTGAATCTATATGTAATAACATTTTTTTTTATGCGTCTATGCATTGATAGACTTTACCTGCTATTTGTTTGGAGAGATTCTTTTTCATTACCTAATGGTTCTCGATTAGTAGGTGAAGAAATCAAATAAGTGATCATGGTATTTGTTTCCAATTCATTTTGGTTTCAGATTCTTCATTTTGTAGAGTTTGAACGTTGACTTTGTGCAGGTGAACCATTCATCTTTCTCCTCTTGTTTTTTTCCTTCTAGTTTCATAACATAGGTATGTGGTTTAAGAGATAGAGTTTCTTGCACCCTGTTATATTCAAAACATAATATAAATAAAACTAACTACTATTGCATTTCTTTGTGCCATCTTAATTGGGTTAGCTTAGAAGGTTTTTGAACTTTTTGTTTTTAAGTTTTGACTGATGTGGTTTTATTTTGGTGCCTTATTATTTGGTTGCAGGAAAGGGTAGTAGAAGCAATGAATATGTATCTTCTACATGCACTTGTGTCTATTTATAGCTTGACTAGGTTTTGGTTCATAATGTGTAGACTATCTACATGTTGTGTCTATTTATAGCATAGATTCCAGCTAGAGTTTGTCTACTGCATCCTCCTTTTTCTTGATTTTGCTGACTACACATACGTTTATTTTCAGATGAATGATTTTAAACCATGGCCACCAGCTCTCCCTCCCTCCTGAGCCACCACTCCACACAAGTTCTGTTCTCATGATCTCATAAAGAAATTTCTCCTTTATTTGGATTGAATGAACATATTTGATTGTATTTGGCTTGTTTTGTTATATGTTTCTTATTAAACCTTTTAAATCTCAGGTGAAACGCTTCTTTATGATGAAACATTGTTCCTGAATGAGCATCATAAAAGAAAGTTGCAGGATGAATTTGGTAAGGACAAGTAGCAATTGATTTTTTTTATCTTCCTCTGTTCAGCTCAAATATACTTAAGCGTATGAACTTTTTGTATTTTGTTTCAGATTCTGTGATGAGTTTGATTTACTACTATGTAATGAGTTTAATTAAAGTTATCAAGAGTTAAACCAGCATGATATCTAACTGAGAAATATATTAGAATATTAGAAATACTAAAGGAATCAATATTTCTAACTACAATAGATAAGTAGCTAGAAATAGACCTTATAGAAAGTAGCTAGAATCAATATTTCTAACTACACTATGCATGCGAGAACCAGTTCATTTTTAACGTCTTTCCATTTTAAATTGTATAGAAAATTATTTCCATGTATGTCATAGTGTAAAAGGGATACAATATAAATTAAAAAGCAACAGACTGATGTCCTCTTCTTTTGATTTTCTATTTCCTCAAGCCTAGTAAATGGTCACTATTCTGATTATAGTGAGTCTTTTTTCTTCTTAGGACCGGAGCAATCATAACTTGGCAAGGATAGAGCAGTTGGAAAAGCAATAGGAAAGAAGAACAAGAACAAGAACAAGAACAAAGAACAAGAAGAAGAAGTTGGTGGGCGTGAATAATATCATACATATGTATGTATGTCCTCTCTATATAGCTTGCTTCCTTTCTTTATGTTTCCCTTATAATTGTTTTTTCTTTATTCAAGGACAGATTTAGTCTTTTGTCGGGTTTGTACACTTTCTTACAAGGAATTTCCTATAGTTTATCTCTTTTATTTCTTTAAAGTGGCAAAAGAAATTGGCTTTGATAGAAGTGGCAAAAGAAGTGAAGGGGGGAAGTGGGACTGGTGGGTGGTTTGGCAGAGATGGATATTTGGTTGTTGTTTTTTGTTAAGCCCCAACAAAACAAATCTGGGTGATGGATATTGAACGTGATTGATGGATTACATTTTTTTGAGACATGCTTACATACTTCTATCGCTGACATTATTTTGCTTTAAACAAATAGGAACGGTTTTTATATGTAGGCTATATGTATTTTATTTCCATCAATCTTTATAGAGAAGTTAATGCACTCTCCTTTATAACTAATCTAATGGTGTGTACTGATCCAATTTATCTTTAACTGTCAGATTGGAGTTTGTCAGATGGAAGCATCAAATATCCCACAAGTATGAGGGCATTGATGCAATGTGCGTAATCTGTTTTATTGTTCTACCCACCCCTCATGCCCAGGTGCAGATTTTATATATTTGACTAGATAATTTATATAAAAGTGGAGTAGCATAATTGACATATTTGAATGATGTATTATCAGATATTTAGGGGTTAAAGTGTAAGTTTTGGATTCCAATTGGATGAACTGAATGTCATTAATTTATTAAATTAGATGGAAAGTTCAATCTTTTTAATGAAACTTCTATCTTTTTCTTTTATGTTTTCCTATTTCTAAGTATTGAATATAGGTATTGGTACTATTGGATAAACACTATTAACACTTCACAGTTTTTATATAGCTGTGTACATTAAGAGATGATATTAATTTTCTGTGTACATTAAGTGCAGTTTATTTTATGCTCTTAATATTTATCTTATTATTTCAGGTCATTTACTCAAATAATATTCTAAAAAATTAGAAGATATTAAGTAATATTGTTTAGTTAATTACCTAAAATAATAACATAAATATTGTGTAAATTAGAAATATAATGGTAGAGGAAGGGCGGAAATGAGGCTTCAGGAACGTCTGGGCACAAGGAAAAAGAAAAAAAAAAAAAAAAAAAAATACTCTATTTGCGGCGAACATGAGTCGCCGAAAATAATGTAAATAATCGATTATAAAACCTATTTTCGGCGATTAAAACGCGCCGCAAATAGGTTTTATAGACATGTATATTTTTATAGGCGAGGACAAAAATCGTCGATAAAAATTTATTGCGGCGATAAATTGACTATTTGCGACGATTTTGTTTCGTTGCTGTTAGTATTTCTCGGCAATTTTCTATGAACTTGGACACTCTTTTTTCGACATTTTCCTGGCTTTTTGCGGCGAGTAATAATCGCCGGAAAAGGGTTTTTTTCAGACGATTTTTTATCATCGCTACAAATTCTCAGAATCATCACTTTAAAATCGTCGAGAGAGGTCAAAATCAGCGATTTTGGTGGGTATTTTCGACGATTTTGAGCGCTGAGAAAAGGCTGATTTCTTGTAGTGTCTTCCACTATTATTATATTTAATGGGTTTAATAATTTCGATGCATTTCTTTTACTTCAAATTGATCTATATTTTTTGTCATTGCTATAATATGAAACATTTTAAATTACTTCATTTGTATATTATTTATTGTAATTTTCGAATTGATCTATCCATTTTAGTTTCAATAATCATTTACGTTCTTTACAGAAAAACCTAAATTTATTACATTTTTTAATTTAATCTCATTAAATTAAATTAACATAGTTAACAACAAGGCCAAAAAGCAAAACACAAAGAATACCGAAAACCAAAACATTAACAACGAATATTCCAACAAAGAGGATTGGTGGGTAGGCTGATCATGTGTGGTTGTCCCTACTCTTTGGATCTTATCAAACACATTCTACCTGATAACTGATATGTAGGGTTGCCAAAATCTTCGTTACTATTATCCAGTTTTTAATACATACATGTATTTATATTTATATATGTATATATATATGTATATGTATATATTACCATATATATATTAATGGATTACCTCATTTATTTGCATATAACTTATATCTTTGTGTATATATAAGATAGAGAACAGATAAAGAAAAAGACCAAATAATGAAGTACGGACCAAATAATTGGAGTGATAGTCTAGGTAAATAAACAAAGGAAATGAAAGCAAGCCCAGATAACTGGAATTAATAAAATAATAAAAGGCATGACCAGATAATTAACTAGAATCAGATGAAGATAATAAGTATAAAGAGAAGATGAATGTAAATAGAAATAGTCATTTATTCAAAATAACTTACAAAATGTATCATGAAGTTGGATAAGGAATAATACGTGGTATAAAAGACAGATGGGAGAAAAAGAAGGTATTGTTCTTCTGAAGCTAGGTTCTCCTTTTAAAGATCAAGGAGGCGCCTTTACAATTATTTCAACGTTAGTGAACAATAGTGAATAGTAAATACAAGTACAATGAACAGTACTGAACAAGAAATTTGCAGGAATCATCAGCGGGGATCAAGGGGTCATTATCAAAAGTCTTCAATAGTTTTGTTGGCTTGTACCAATGTCAATAGTTTCATCATTTTTGGATCAATCACTGGATAGCCTTGGGGTGGTTTTCGAATCATGGCCAAATATGTTATCATGAGGGTTAGTATTATCAACAGAGGCTTCAAATGATGCCTTAGACTCATCATCAGAATTATTATTGTCGTCCTGGAGGTACTTCTTCAATAAATAAATCAAATCTTTTTTCTTGAGTCTTTAGAGAACAAACTTCTTCTTGAACTTAGAAGATTTATTTGATTTATCAGATGTAATGGAGGAAGTAGCCGGTTTAGCAAATTGTTTAGCAGAGGAAGTGGCCTGAGTAATTGGGTATTTCGGCAGGGTTAATTGTTTAATAGCAGGGAATTTCTCAATGCTTTTGAAATCAGAAGCAGTTTCAGGAAAATCTCTAGCGACATTATCAATGACGTCCTGTGTCTGGGGATATCTGTCCCACCATTTGACGAACCAATAACGGACCACTATATCTCCATTATGTTCAAAACTCCATTTTAATATCCAAGGAATCTTGTATTTCTTGCAAAAATGGAGGAAGTAAGGGAATTTCTGATTATAACGATCCATTTTGAAAGCAGTGGCAAAACACTTAATGGCCTTTTGAATGTTTTTAGAAAATGCTTCAGGAATAGGGCCAAATTGGTGCCACCATATCAAGAACCAAATAGGGAAATCAGTCTTGAATTTCTTGTCAAAATTAGGAAACCAAAAATGTGTCATCTCTGGGGTCTGGAACAGCATAAATTTGAACCAGGTATCGATGTAATCAAAGTAATAGTAAACAATATCAGAATGGGGAATTATTTTGAAATATAGGGATGGGTTCCCCATTTTTCTTCAGTAACAATATTCAAGATGTAGGCACTGTGATAGATTAATTTGGTTTTGTCAATCTTATCATAAATGAGTTTAATAATAAGGAATTATGTTTGTCTGGGTTCTAGAAGAGTAGTATTGCAAGTTTTTTTGCAGGATTCTTGGGAATCTAGTGAAAACCAAGGGAAAATAGCTGGAAGCAGTCTTAAAAGGATCTGTATATATAGACCTATTTGGTTCTACGTAAAACAAATTCTAGGCAAAAAGCTTTTTGATATAATCGGTTTTTGAAGTAGGAAAGTATTGGGTGAAGGTAATGGGTTTAGCATATGGATCATAGGGTCTACTAAGAACAGTAGAAAATGGAGCAAGTTTAACAGTAGGGATACTACCAAGAGTAGTAAACCTATTAGCAATATCAATGAGAGTAGCAAGCTCATTTTTAATGAGCTTTATGTCAAGAATTGGGGGAGGAGTGGCAATCTTCTTCCCCTTGTCTTTTATCTTGCTCATGGTTATTGCAGGAATTCACGAGTAAGAAAATCAGGGATAGAATTTTGAGACCCTTTAATATATTCAATATCAAAATCAAATACACTTAAAATAGTTTGCCATCTAGCAAAAATATGCTTAGAAGCAATGTCTTCAACATCTTTTTCTAAAACATATTTAGCACTTTTACAATCAATACATAATAAGAATCTTTTATTTAACAAGTCACTTTCAAATTTAGAGATAGATGGTACTATAGATGAAATTTCTTTCTTATTAATATTGTACTTAAACTGTGTATTATTCCAGATTCCAGAATATAAACGAATAATTTATTCGGATGAATCTGGTGAAATAGTTTGTTTCAGAATGCCACTATAACCGACGTCCGAAACATATGTTTCAACAATTTTGAAAGAAGCAAAAGTAAGAATACCAAGACACGGAAGAGTTTTAACATGTGTCTTGATCTGTTTAATAAGATTAGTATGAATTTCAGTCTGAGGACGAGGGTTGGAATGTAGTCGCTCAAAGAGTTAATGACATTGTTTTCTCATGACCTTATAAATTTCTACAACATAGTTAAGAAAATCAAGAAATCTCTATAATTGGATTTTATTAATAATGACATCAGGGAATTTGTTAACAAATTCAATAGCACGACTAATAGGTTAAATTTTACTTTCAGAAATATCATAACCAATGAATCTAATCTTGGTTTGGAACAATTTGATTTTCTTAGCAGAGACAACAAGACCATTTTTTTCTAATGTTATCTAGAAACAAATTCAAATGTTCCAGTGTTCATCAATAGATTTTGAGTAAATAAAGACATCATCAATGTAAACAGTAGTGAAATGGGTGAATGAATTAAAAATATCATTCATAATATTTTGGAATTCACTAGGGGCATTTTTTAGTCCAAAAGTTACATTCCACTCATAATGTTCAAATGGGATAGTAAAGACAATCTTATATCTCTATCTAACTCACTAATTTGGATTTGTCAGAATTCTGATTTCAGGTCAAACTTGGAGAATACTACTGCGTTACTAATCTTATGAATCAAATCATTTTTATTGGGATATGGTACTTAATCCACTCTAAGACTTTGTTCCAAGGATACTTACTATACCTAATAATATTCTTTGCAAGCAAATCTTGTATTTTAGTTTTGCAAAATTTTAAGGTCTCACTATTCACTTGAATAAGTCAAGCTGCGGTGGGAATATTTTTCTCAGAAAAAGCTTTAATATAAGGTAAAGTAACGACATATTTCTTCCTATGCCAGAAAGTTTTGGAAAGTTCAGAACAATATCATCAATCAATTTTTTGTTAAAATCACTTAACTTTTACTATAATAATTTACCAAATAATTGTTCAGCAATCTTTTTATATTTGATTTCCTGTTGTAGGAAATTCAAATATTTTGTTTTAGCAAAGATTAAAGATTTCAAACTTTTATTAATATCAATATCAAATTTTAAAGCAAATTTAAATTTTACTTTCTGACCAAAAGGGTTGGAAGTAATGCTGTCATTTTCTGGAAGAAATGGGTATAAAGAAGAAATAAAATGAATTCATAATATGACTTTCTTAGTCATATTTTTAACAAGCACATAAGGAATTTTAAGACAAATATTATCCTGTCAGACATAAGCAGTGTTGTAACACCCCACTCTCCAATAAGGACATTTTTAGAATTTTCGAGGAGTTAGTGTGCTACTAAACTTGACTAAAAACTTTTCTTTTAATGATGCACCAGATGCGCAAGATTCCATAAATAAAATAAATTTTATTAAATACTTAAAATCTAAAATAGAGTCTGCAGAAGCACTTATATATATATATATAAAAAAAAACTAAAATCTCATGTGATTATCAAAATAATTTATTTAAACCTTAAATCATAAACTGAACATGACATAAACTATCTAGGTCTCTGCCTCGCCTCCCTGGGTCAAGTCATGTCCTGTAGTCTTATCCTCATAAATGTCATCACCTGGGTGGTTTAAAAACATAAAAATATATAAAAATGAGTCAGATACTCAATAAGCAACACATCATATAGTAAATATAATAAACATAAGATTTCTTGAAAAATGTGCATACTCATAAATACATACATAAATAACATAAACATGAACTTATGTTTCATTTGTCATATGCTGATACCCACTGTTGACCCCATGAGTTAGGGTTAGCGAATCTAAGTAGATTCCGATTCCGCCCGTGGCCGCAGGTTGTGGAATCCATACATAAGGAAGACAAACTAGGTGCACTACCAGCATGTACGACTTATGTGGCACCCTCAGCCCCCGCTTGAGATTAGACAGTGACTGAAACGTTGGAATGTGTAGCATAAGACTACACACCTCTCGTACATGATAGATAATATGCTATGCACCAAAGTACACTACCAGTATGTAATAACATAGAAGCGAAAAAATAATAAAAGTCGAGTATTCTAAGCAACGTGATAAGCGATTGCAAAGTAGATGGCATCGTACTAGCAAAATATCCTAACATTGTCCAAAACCATAAACATGTATCATAAAAATATAGCATCCCAAAAGCATAGAGTAAAGTTTAATCTCCCAAAATACAAGACCTCCTCAAAATATTGTTCCTCAAAAGTTGAGATCTAAACCATAAATTCTCTCCCTTTTTTCTTTCACAAAATAGCTTAGGTCCCCATTCTCTTTAAGAGGGCTCGGGTTTCATGCATTGTTACAACGGCTAAATTTAGCAATGAGTTCAAGTATTTCGGAGATCTCTCGATTGATGACCTCGAGTCACTCCATGATGGACGGCTCAGACCGACTTGTAACCATCTTAGACACAATCCTTCCAGGGGAGGAGGTGTTGTTCTCTTCCTCTTGGTCATGGGTGTCATCTTCTATACTTGTAACAACTTCTACCATTCCGGTTGGAGAATGATAGTGGAAACTACCACAATAAGATTTCGAGAAATCTTAGTAAGTAATCAACAACATACAATAGTTAGCACAAGCATACAAGAGGTATATCATGAAATCCATGCATGGACATGTACTTGACACATGACCATTTTCAAAGGACTTATAACAGAGACTTTAACTTTCAAGAAAAGACTTCTTCATTTTCCTATTAATGTGATCGTAATCAAAACTTGTCTTATCAGAACATATCACAGGATTTGTATTGAGTAATCCTTATCATATCACGAGATTTTTATCAAGTGATTATAAACACATGAGCTCTTATTTTTGTTCAAAGGGTGGACACAACACAGTTCCCTTTTGCACCGCATGTTTCTGCTAGTTACCGCACCATCAACGGTCCGTGCACCGTGATGAATACATTATAAATAGAGATTCATATTAACTCGACCTTACTTTATGGTTATATACCTTATGCACCCACTAGCATTAGGCGCTTTCTCGCTTCGACATTTTTTGAAAGAATCCATTTGAGGCTTATCGATGGTACTTTGTCGATCTAGGGGTTACCATTCCATTCTTAAGCACTCCAGAGTAGATAGAGGAGTTCCATTAGGATAATCTCTCATCCTAGCACTTTGGGTCGTGATAAAAATTTTAAACTCTTTTATTTAAAAACACTTTTCGAAAATACTTTTTCCCAAATGCATGTGACATGAGACTTAAGAAGTGTATACTTACACTTGACATATGACATATGAAATGCTGTGCATGAAATGACCAAGCATAACATGTTCAATTCATGGTATGATCACATAAATTATATGAGATATCAAAATACATACATGGAACTATGAAAAAGGGCCTTAGTCTAAACATGTAGGTGCAAAAACATGAAAAACAATCAATTAATCATGCTTCTTCATACATATTTGCTTAGAAATCAAGGCATAACGAAATGAAACATGAAATCATGATATTTGGTCAAGATCCGAAACTTTCAAGACATGGTATAGCCGAGTCATCAAACATCACAAATTAACAATAAAGTTATCCTTAGAACTAAAACATGCTAAGGAGATTCTTGCCATTTGCATCTGAAAACCGAATCATACCATTCATGTAATATTCATTTTCAAGGATCATATAAGCATATTCAAACAAACAAACAATAAATAGCAAACGAAGCAAACAAAACAATGAAAAAATTTACACAAATATATACAAGTATTAACCAAGAGTAAGTTGAGTGTATACTTACAAAAATTCACGTAAGAAAATACTAGCAAGCTGTAAATCTGAATGTACTTCATTAGAAAGTGTCTAGAAAAATCTTATTTCATGCTCTTGAGTGTGTGAGGATTTCAAGGGCATCACTTGATCTTAAACCATTCGGCCTTTAGGATTTTTAGGTCAAAAACCCCTTCATTTCACTTATGTAGTAAGACAAAACTCAAACAAGATGAATACACATGTGGTAATAAAAAAACATGGAAGATATACATCCCCCACCATTTGGCTTCAAGGGTTCCTTGAAAACCCTAAAACCTTCTTTCCATTACAAGGGGTAGAAGTGTGTGTGTTTCACCATTCTTGAAATCCTATGAGATTTGAATCTCATTTTGAGTTGAGAAAGTGACTTGTGTATGTGAGACTAAGAGAAAACCAATCCATACATTATCTAGTCTTGATGGTGGCGAAATCCTCTCTTAAAAAGAAATCACCTTGATTGGTTGTAAAGAAAGTGAGAGAAAGTATGAGAATCTTCAAGTGAAGGTGTGAGAAGAATGTGGAGAAGATGAGAATACATGCAAAACTCAAAAATTGCCCAGAAGAAAAGTCTTGGGCGTGTGGCTCTCTTCTCTTTTTATAGAACTTTCCTCAATCCCTCCTTGGTTGCTTGAAGCCCATTGCATGCAAGACAAGAGGCATTTACCTCTTCCTTATTCTCTTTAGCCGAAATGACCCTTGGTGTTCCCCATCATTGGATTATATTGGGAAGGCAAAAAGGCTTGGGTGGCGTGTGAGTCTTCTCTTTAGCCCAAATCCTCCTCTTCCATCTATGCCCCTTCCAATTCTCAATTAAGTGCATTATACATTAGGGTAAAGAGGTAAAACAACTCCATATCTCTTCCTTTTACCAATAGACAAGCTTTGCATGAGTGACATATGGCAAAGGCGTGTGCCGTGCCCTAGCCGTCCACTCCCTCTTCCATTTCCTAAGTTGATGCTTCATCTCCTAATGCTCATTTCCTAGATGACTCCTCATGTGCCATTAGCCTAAAGGTAGCTCAACTGACAAGTCTCAAGTGAAGAGATGCATTGGGAATGTGGTAGCTGAAATTCTAGTCTATTAGAATTTTCTCATTCCTTCAAATCCAAGAAAATAAAGAAATATATATATAAAAAAAATAAAATCAATAGTATTGAAGGAGAAATGACACTTTTTATTAATAAACGAATAATAAAAATCACATAAAAATCACACTTATCTAGATCAATACTATAATTTAGAAGACTAGCTCATTAGAGTAGTCCACGACCCTAAAAAATTTAAAAAAAATTAAATTAAGTTTAGAATTTTGGTTAAGAGTATTGATCAATCACCACACGATTAGTGATCTTGAAACCATATTTTAAGCTTGATTTTTATTCTTATCATTCCTCATCCGTTTGTTGTAAAATTTTCTTGTTTGGTTATCCATTTTCATTACTCTTAGATCATCTTAGAATTTTAGATAAACATTTATCCATGTCATTTAGGGTAATGACATGTCAAACCCTAATTCACACCAATCAACACCCAAGTGTGCTCTTGTGCGCAATGGACTGATGTGCCCTTAGCTCAAACCTTTTTGTGCCATTTTCTCAAAGGCTTTTATGTCTTTTAAGCACCTCATTTCATTTCTTAAAATGCAACCAAGCTTCGGTTACATTGATTTCAAGAACCCTAGTCGAAACCCTAAACCTAGTGCGCCCAATATTAGGCAATCGAATGGCATTTTTTTTTTATTGTTAAAATTTTTGCCATGGAAGAAGCACCAATCCATGCCACCCTTTCTACTTCCATTCATCAAAAGTCCCTCCAATTATCATGAATAATTTTGACCTAATTCGAATGCACCTTTAAGTATCTCTACAACCACCATTAAATCACCTTATTCATTGGGCTGCAATTTCATCATCACTTGACAACCAATTCTCCACCGTAAACCACCTATGTAGGGTAGTTAAGAGTGCTTTTCAGCTAGGCATAACAACCATAGAGAAGAGTTCAAGTGAATTAGACAAAAACAGTTGGCCTTGGGAAAACACCCTACTCAGCGGCATTAAAGCATGCCTTCATGCCCTATATTTATTTCACCACCCTTTCTCCACTCCCACGTGACAACTCTCCCTCTTCCCTAGTTGAATCAACCTACAAAGATGCATCATGATGGAGAACAACCAATCACACCCCATGGCAAGGAGGATCTAGGCGCATCATCACTAACCTTCCAAACCCCCTAATGGGAAGCCGCCATTGCAGCACCATTTGTGGCGCCCTTAGCCTCCGCTTGGGTTTTGGTGGAAGCTAAAACGTCGGGCTATGTAACACACGATTACCTACCCCACGTACATGACAGATAAGATACAATGCACCTAATGATACTAACAGTATACAGTATTTCGCAGTGAAAAGTCAACTTAAGTAAAATAATAGAACAATAGTCATTGTACCGAAAAATATAAAATCCCAAATTCATACTCCAGAAGAGTCATCAAAATTATTTACGTTTTACAAAAAAGACTCCCAAAACAAGGGACCAAAACATCCAAGTTAACAAAAGAGTCATTTCTCAAAAGTGGTCCCATCACATTGATCTTTATCTTCAGTGAGATTTAGGCTTCACTCGTTTCTCTAAAACCCAGTCCTTGTCCCGATTATGGCATCTCTTAAAATTTTCTATGTCTTGAAGTATTTTAGTGATTGTTTGGTTAATTGACTCAAGATGATCCAAAATGGAAGGCTTAGACGAGTTTATGACCATTTTAGGCACAATCCTCTCCAGAGGTGTTGTCCTCTTGCTCTTCGTCATTTGCATTTATTAAACCTATCACACCTTCTACCATTTTGAATAGGGGAATGGTAGTGGAAAAATACAATGTAACAGATATCGTAAGTATATGGAAGCAAATTTAACAATGTATGCATGGATATGAGACTTTACTTATGCATTTAACCTTTCAAAAAGACATCGTGTAAAACATGACGTTCATACCCTTTTCTTTCATAAACATTCTTTCTTCATTTCATTCTTGTTCACTAAACATACTTGTGAGCTTGGTTCTTGATCATATAACATAGCTTTGAGTTCTAGGCCTTTCTTAACTTATGAATGGATACCTCATATATCTCCTATGCACAGTGTGTTCCCTGCTAGTTACTGCATTGACCATTAGCCACTTTGACTAAGGTGACTACATTTTACTTTAAACTTCCATATTACAACAGCTCACTTCGCCTTTATCGTAGTGCACCCACTAGTTTTAGTTGCGATCCCGCTCCGGTATTATTTTCTTGTAGGAACCATTCGAAATCCGTTGATCATATTTCATTTACCCAGAATTTACCACTCCATTTTAAACACTCTTGAGTGGACAGAGGAGTTCCACTATGACATTTTTCCGTCTTAGCCCTTAGGGTCATAATAAAAACTTTTAAAAAGACTCTTTTCTTTCAAAAGATTTTCACTATCCCAATGCATGTGACACATGCAATGCCGAGTGCTTCATCATGATCATATGACATTCAAACATGCAATTTCAATATATTTCACATTACGGCTTGAAAATATTAGAGCATGCGAACATGTTCTTATATAAAAGTGCTAAGCATTGAACATTTACCAAGACGCAAACATTCAATAATTATCATATAGAGACCGAAACATGCAAATCCTAGCATACCCAATAATCATTCTTAGCTCATTAAACTTCCACCACAAAAAAGATCATACTTCATATATAGCAAAGCTGAGACCTTTAAGGTTGAAAACAAACATTCCAATTAAGATTTGATGAACTTAGAATCTTCTAATGTATTAAACAAAAACTTTAACAAAGAACATTCATGGGTGGCCAAAACATTCTAGTGGTCATAGACAAATATTTTCTTGAATAGTCCTATACAAGATTCGGTCAAGTAACAATCATTCACATACAAATACATATTGTGCAATCCGAACCCTAGATGACTTCCTATTCCATTTTCATAACACGAATACATTCCATAAGCCATTCTATTTATATATTAGATAATCATGCTAAGAAGAGATAATATCATATAGAAGAAACATCAATATCATGAATAATCACATAAACTAAGCAACCAACAAGTTCACAAGACATACATAAAATATCCAAGTACAAGTTAGAAGTGTACTGACAAAAATCCGCAATATATATATAGCAAACAAGTTGAAAATTCATATAGTACTTGTTAGGTTCATCACTCAAGAAAAACCCTAACCCGTGTGATTAAGTGTTGTGCTCTTCACATCCTTTTCCAAGAAAAAGACTCCAACATTCGAACCCTCCTTTCTGAAACTTAACTACAACAATACCCTAGCTTGTAGTGACACTAGAATAGTGGCCTTTAACCTCAAAAACATCATGCTTGTTGCTTCTATCTTTCTCGAAGAAAAACCATAATCTAACCATGTATATAAAAATGAAGTTTTAAATGGATAAACCTCTCAAAATATGATCTAACTCCTCTAGCTCAAGTGTGTGTATATGTGTGAGCATGAGTTCTAGATGAACTTGCTAAAACTGAAACTTCATCCTCCTTAAAACTGTGTGTGCGTGTATGAAGTAAGGGAAATATTGGCTTCATACCTTCTAGACTATCCCTTTGGAAATATCTTCTAGCTTTACTTACTCTCCAAATGATGTTTGGATGGTGAGAAAGTAATAGAAAGTTGAAGAGAAAGTAATGGTTGCATACTTCAAGAGCAATGCACAAAAGTCCTAGGGTTTTCGACTCTTCTCCCTTTTATAGTCACAAAAACTTCCTACACAAGCCAAATCTTCTTTGCATGGATGCCAAGTGGTGTCTCCTCCTAAGACTTCTTCCCTATCTCAACATTTGATTGTGTTGGAAACATAATGAAATTTCCTTTTTGGACAAGTGGAGACTCCATCCTCAAACCGAAGCCTCCTTCCTCTTTTGCCATTCATTTCATGTGTGCATGAGTGCCAAGTGACATGTGAGGAGTGTGTGTGTGTGTGTGCGTGCATGGGCTGCCGAAACCCTCTTTCTTCTCCCCAAGTATATCTTCTTTTCACCTCACTTTTGGACAAGCATGTGATTGATTCAATTTTATACAAAAACCTTTGCCTTAGCCATCCACCTCAAGGTGTCTTACACAAGATTTTTTTCTTCTAAAAACCCTAGGCGTGTAGGCCTTTCTTCTAAAGCTTGATTTTGTCATTTTCCAAGATAAACTTTTTACCTACTTTTTGCATGTATGACACAAGGCAAAAAGCAAATCTCCTTTCTCTATAGTTGTCGTGCATGGCCTCTTGGCCTTCCCTAGGCTCCACTTTTCCATAGCCTAATCATTCCCTTATAGAATGTCTTTCCCATAGTGACAAGTGTCACAAAGCTTATTCCTACAAGCAAAACCTCCATGCATGTGTGATACATGGCAAGGAAAAAGGTTGATCTCCTATGGTAGGTGTGTAAACCAAACCCTAGACCCTTCTCACATCTCTTTCCTTATTTCTATCTAGATTCGTCAAGTCCTTGACATAGCTCTATTGGATGACAAGTGACATGCATGATCTTCAGTTGGGTGTGAGCCTGAGCTCCATTGGGCTTCAAAACCCTAATTTCTTATAAAGGTCGAAACTTTCATGGGCTTATGATAAAAATAAAGAATACACAAAATCCTAGAAAGTTTTGGTCGTCGCACCCTTCCACCCCCTTGAGCCCTATATAAACCCATCTCCCCTTCACTTCTTCCTCACTTCATTTCTCAAGGCTTCCTTGAGTGTTCTTGAGAGCTTTTTTCCATTGCTCTTTTAAGTGTTCTTAAGTGTTCTAAGTGAGTTATTGAGTTTGTGAGTTTGAGTGGGAACCTTGGGAGGGCCAAGAAATCATTGTAAGTTTTTCTCTCTAGATCTTAGTTTATGTTTTAAGTTACGTCTTTGAGTGTTAGTATTAATCTTGGGTGAATATAGCATGAGATACTATATTTAGCCAGAAGTCGAAATATTGGTGGATATGTTTCGTGTTTAAATTATTTTTTGTGAAGATAATAGTTATGGCATGCCTTGATAATTTATGATATGATTCGAGTATGTCTTAGAATAATTTCTGAAGGTTTAGTTTGAGGTTAGAAACATGTCATAATTGGTTTTAATTTCTATCTTATGTTGATCATCAAAGCATGTATGGTTTGACTTTTAATTATGCTTTATTTGAGGAAATTAACTTGTTTTACTTAAGCTTGAAATATGAGCATATAGAAAACATTCTGATTGGGACAAGAAGAATGCATGATTTAATTCTAGCATGTCATTGAAAGAAAGGTCATATCATGCATCACTTGTGGTTTAGTTAGAATGTAAGGATTTTATTAGTCATGACTAAGTGTTGGGATAAACTTGCTTAAGGTTAAGATTTTATTTCGTCATTAAGGATTTGGGTTAATTACACTTTGCCTCATCGAATTTTCTCTCAATTCAAAATGTGCCTCCAAAACTACTAATTACATCAAAGTGGATCCTCGAACTTTCAAAACTTCCCAATCCCTCATTCCGTCTACCAGCAGCATTAAATCTAACAAAAATTCATTGCACATGAAATTCATGTGCATAACATTTATAGTAAAGATGTAGTTTTCATCTAATTTATTATCATTGACCATATAAATTATAAAATAATATATGCTATCAATTAATAATAAATTATTAATCATTAAATAATTTTTTTTATTAATTTATATATGATTAATGAATATCAAATAATTTCATTGTGTATATAGATTATTCATACTTGCTTGCAACTTAGGTATAAAATTACATCTTTGCAGTAAATTTATATTAGATTTAACGTTGCTGGTAGACGAAATAAGGGATTTGGAAGTTTTAAAAGTTCGATGAGACAACTTTCAATTAACTCTAAGGATTTATAGTGATCATCTTTTTATTGGAAGAATTCTTCATGCATGCATCATGAGGATCAATAGTCAAAATTTCATATTGGCATCATGCCACAAATTGAAGATGAATAGGCTAAGATCCTTTTTATTTTAAGGCATAGACGATCTTAGAAAGTGCAAAATATGAGGACTACGGATTCTTGTTAAGTTTGGAGAGCATTTGCATTAGTAGCAGTGTTTGGAAGTTAGGGGTATTTTTGTAACAATAAATTATCTAGAAGATTTTATTTTTCTTTAAGATAATATAGATTCTAACTTAGTGTAATTTTTATCACAACCACTATCTCACTTCTAACTTCAACAGTCTGTAAGTTAGCTTCCAACTTACACTTTGATGATTATTTATAATTTATTGATAAATATGTTCATTTTGAGCATGAAATGTGTTCCATTTTGCATACGACTATCATTTTTTAAATGTGTCACATATATGCATATCATGAAAAATCATTTTTAAAAAGTATTGCATGAAAAATTATTTTATCATTACCCCAAAGGTTAGGATGGAGAAGTATCCTGGTGGAACTCCTATGTCCACTCTGTATTGATTAAATATGGAGTGGTAATCTCTGGATTAATGAAAAATAGTCAACACGCTTCGAATCTTTTTAAAAAACGCTAGAGCGAAGTCATACATTACGGCACCTAATGCTGTTGGATGTACATGTTATGATTTTTACAATGTTATGTTATGTTATATTACCAATGCTTTGAGAACGAGTCTATAGACAACGTAGTTTCAACGTAAGTTGTACTACAATCACTGGAAGGTACTTACAGTGCATATGGAGAACTGTGATGATACCATATGTTACGTTAATTCCCTGATTTTATGTAATTCTTGATGATAGACTAACTTTTTAACGACGGAAGTGAAATTATGTTTTCTGTAAGAAATTGTACATCAAAAGTCTATTTTCTTGAAAACTCTGAATGGGAGACAAATACAGTATTTTGCATTTCGTGTTTATCATTCTTCATGTATAATCTATCTTTATGCACGTTAGTTGCCTAACTTACTGAAATTTTAAGTAAATCCTACCTTTTGTGGACCCACTATCATTTCGAATGAAATGATAGAAGTTGTAGATGCAGATGAACCCAATGAACTAGTGGATCAAGAGGATTGAGGAGGAAGTAGACATCGACAAGAGACTTGATCTTATTTTTATATTTCTAGGCTTGACCTTTCTTTCCATAAAGCGCATGAAGCAGCTGGTATATATTTTTTTGGAAACTTTGTATTTTGTACTAAGATTAAACTATCAGATGATTTGAAACATATGGTTTAATCAATATTATTAGGATGATTTTAGTTATTCTGACATAAGTTCATTTTCACCCTTACTTTTTGTTGCAATTATTGCATACTGCTAGTTGCATTTCTAGAATGCATTATATATTAATTGTCACGAATGGAGGTATGTAACCTTGTGTTGCATGTCCTAATGCTCTAAGTCTCTATTACATCTCAAAGGGAGGTTAGGGGCATCACAATACAATTTAATGACATGCAATTATGTAACAAGTAATTATTGGATGACATGGCATAGTAAAATACGGCAACAAACACAGTATAACAACACAAATTTTACATTTTCACAACTACACACAATTTCCCAATGCTTCACCTGCTCTCAGCCAACAATCTATTACCAACTAAAATTTCATCCCAACGCCCCACAGGGCCTCCAGCCACTTTTCCATTCACAATCAGATTATAATAAAACACAGCTTTCCAATGCCAGTATTCCAAGGGTCAGTCTAGGGTTTTACTTACAACGCGGACAGGCAGTTCTGAATGATCAAGCACGCTTACTTAAAGTCTCCCTCTCGGATTAAGAGGAAATTGTAAGTGTGCACATGCACAAGTTGTGTAGTGGTGCCAGGAGGGGCATAGCATGTCGGTGATAGAGGTGGTGCATGGTGACAGGGGCAGATTTGGACAGATTAACTGGGATCAATGACTAGGAAGAAAAATTAAAGGATGACAGATTTGGCGTGACAAAGGGTGGAGGCAAGGATTTCCGCGGCAGAGGGTGGTAGTGTACGGCGGAGCAGAAACCAAAATTGGGTTTTAGCCCACAGGTTGGGGGGGGGGGGGAACCAAGGGAGGAGGAGGTTGGGAAGAGGGGAATAGACAAAAGGGTGGTCGGGCAACTTTTGGTGTGCCTTTTAGTGGTGGATCATAGCCGCAGTGCAAACCCTAGGAGGGAATTTGCAAATGGAAGAAAAATGGTATCTAAGAGGGAGAGAAAGCTAGACCTTAGTGCAGAGGTAGAGATCGAGAGGGAGCAAAGAGGTTGAGGATGTGAAGGAGGTGTCGACACCAGCGGATTTGGGCGAGGGAGAACTACTATGCTTCCTTTTTGGGTGGCTGGGCTAGGCTTCCTCGGGTAGTGATTTAGCTCACGGAGTGGCCACAGACATGCATAGCGCACATGCTATAGTTGGAGAGACCGAAGATGGTCCTTTGCCATGGAGAAGGTTAGAGAGAGAGAGAGAGAGAGAGGTTTTCGTGGGTTGCAACCTACAATGGTTGTTGGCCATGGTGGTTAGAGATTGGCAATGGCAGACAGTAGCAAAGAATTGGCAAAGATGACCCAGCTTCGATGCAGTGCGGCGACCTCCTGGTGAGCGTGGGTGGTGACACTGCGTCACAGTTGCAAACGGAGAGAGATGGGGGCTCAAGGGAGTAACGGTGTGCGAGTGAAGAGGAGGAGGGGGAGAAAGAAGGAAGAAGAAAAGGCTAGGGTGTATAATCCCTCAGTCCCTAGACGACATTGTACAAGGGATTTGGGCATCTTTGTTTCACAACTTTGGTTCTACACTGGCCAAGCTCACAATAAAAAGAGTAAAAGGAATGGGCTTGGGTCTTTAATAAGAGATAAAAAACAATAACAAGCTTATTTTTGTTTGTAGTAAAAGTGGACACTTTTCTCAAATTTGCAAGTTTCGGAAGCAAGAAAATACTCAAGTTAATGTAATTGATGAGTTGGTCGTAGCAATTTAACATGATTTCATTTGTTGAAAGGTGGTGGGCAGATTCTAGTGCCAATAGACATGTCAGCTATGATAAAGATTGGTTCAAAAACTATACTCCCTTTGAAGAAGTAAAACCAAGGTTCTTGGGTGTGGTGAAGTCGAGCTAAAATTTACCTCTAGACATATATTGACGTTCAAAGATGTGCACTATATACCGCCTATGAGGAAAAATTTAATATCAACTTTTTTACTCAATAAGGTTAGCTTCAAGCAAACTATAGAATCTGATCAATATATAATTACAAAAAATGAGATTCCCGTGAGTAAGGGCTATGCGTAAGATGGAATGTTTAAATTGAACGTTGAGAATAAAGCATCTAATGTTTCTATGTATATGCTTTCTTCTTTAAATTTTTTGCATCCACATTT
Source organism: Pterocarya stenoptera (assembly GCA_003123785.1). NCBI lineage: Eukaryota > Viridiplantae > Streptophyta > Magnoliopsida > Fagales > Juglandaceae > Pterocarya > Pterocarya stenoptera. The sequence goes on from QEOT01124103.1 coordinate 131,434, forward strand.
ATGTCATATTAATACTAGATGTGTTGTAATCATGAGTAGTTTAGGATCAATTTCCAAAACTAACAAAATATTTTAAAAAATGTGAAATTTGTAGTCAAGCAAAAATTACAAAATGGCCTTATAAAGTGTTGAAAAAAAGGCTAAATTGTTAGATTTAGTTCACATCAATCTTTGTAAATTTGAAGGAATATTAGCTCGTGAAGGAAATAGTTATTTTATCACTTTTATTGATGATTCTTCAAACTATACTAACATTTATTTATTAAAAAATAAAGTGAGGCTTTCAAAAGATTCAAAGAGTTCCTCCATGAAGTTGAAAATCTATTTGCTAGAAAGATTAAAAGATTTACAAGTGAGAGGCTGAGAGTATAATTCAAATGAGTTCAATTCATTTTTTCAATCATTGGGAATTACCTATGAAACTACTACACTACACTTAACTGCATCTGATAGTATAATGTTGATTGAGTCGACGAATGACATGCTTATTGATTTAGGCACTTCATCAAGTTTTAGGGTTGAAGCAATTTTGATTGTTTGTTATATTTTAAATAGGGCACCTTATAAAAATTTGAAAACTATACCTTTTAAATTTTGGAGAGGGTATGCCAAATTTGAGATATTTTAAAATTTGGGTGGTTTGATATTTGCAAGGCTAACAAATCCTAAAGGCCCAATTTGGTGTTAGAAATACTACTAGTTTCTTTATTGGATATGCAAAAAATAGCACAACTTATAAATCTTTTATATTGAAAATAATGTGATTTTTGATTTAGCGATGTGGTTTTTCATCAAGAAAAACTTCATTTTAAATCCAAAAATAATGGGGGGTAAAAAATCTAGACAAAATAATATTTCTAAAACTAGTTCTTCTACTCTCAACAAAATGAAGAAAATTTTGAAATAAGGAGTAAGAGAGCTTGAAATGAGAATTTTGGTCCCGACTATTATATATTTGCGAGCCTATAACCTGCACAATGTACGGATTATTGTGTATGTTGTGTATGAAAGAGAAAGACTTAGAGAGAAATCGAGTTTTATAGTAGAAAAATTTGAAATGGTTTATAGGGCTGTTTATTTGACGAAACAATATAAAAGTTGAAATAGTACCTTTGGGTGGAGACTTGAATCGGTTTATATCTTTATATGTTAAAAAATAAATGAAACTTAAAAGTTACAACAATTCATATTGAAACATTGATTTTAAAAGAATTACCGTTCCATAAACATAACACTTCAAGTTTAATGAGTAGAATGCTTACTTTTATGGGTAGAATGTCACATCCTTAAAATATAAAACAATATAAATGTTGAATTAGTACTTTTCGGTGAAGTTTAGAATCGGTTTATATCTTTATATGTAATAAAAGAAATGAAACTTAAAAATTATAATAGTTCATAATGAAACATTATTTTTAAAAGGTTTACCACTTCATAAACATAACAGTTCAAATTTAGTGGATAGAATATCTACTTTTATGGGTAGAATGCCACATTAGAATTATATGACTCAACTTTATATATGGTAATAAATAATATTAAGGAAAATTCAAATTCTTTACAAGAAGTTTTAGAATTACCTAATTTCGTGTTTTGGAAAGAGGTTATGAATAATGAGATTGAATTACCTTCAAGTTACAAAACTATAGGGTGTAAATGGGTCTTTAGAAAAAAAAAAAAAAAATTAGACCATTGGAACAGTTGAAGAATTCAAGGCTAAGCTTGTCGCAAAATTTTTTAAACAAAAAGTTGACCTTGATTTTTTTTACACTTCTTTTTTCTAGTAACTGAAATAACATCCATTAGATTATTGATTGCTATTGTAGCAATATATAATTTAAAAAACCATCAAATGGATGATAAAACAACTTTTTTAAATGGGGACCTCGATCAAGAAATTTATGTGTATCAACCCAAAGTCTTTGTAAAGCCTGGCCAAGAAAGCAAAGTGTGTAAGTTCACAAAATTCCTATGTCTTAAAACAGACTCTTAAACAATGGCATGAGAAACTAGACTTTTGCAAAATTGAGAATGATTATAAACCAAATGAATGTAATCAATGTATTTATTATAATTCTTGGGATAATTTTTATGTCATTATTAGCCTATATGTGAATGATTATTGATATTTGGTTCTAAGTTTCATGTTATAACTGAAACAGAAAACATGTTTAGTAACCATTTTTATATGAAATATTTTAGTGAGGCTAATTTTATCTTGGGTATAAAAATCACAAAATATTGTGATGGTATTTTTCTTGATTACTATGTGACGCCTCCAACCCCCGCCTAGGATTTAACAGAGACTGAAGCGTCGAGACATCGCAAGGTTACATATCCGCGTACACGACAGTTAAGATGCAATGTACTTGATATGCTTATAGTAGTATGGAATAATCGCAACAAAATAATTCATTCATCTTATAAAATTTGTACTAGAACAAACTAAAATCCAAAACATGTATTCATAAACATATAGTAAAGGGTACCGATAGCAGGCCAATACCATATATATAGACCACAAATATTCTGATGTTTTGGAGTAGCACACTCCTTAATTCCAAACATTACGTACTTCTCATTGTATTCACATAACATACTTAGTATTCAAGCTGTTCACACATATTTGCTATTAATAGTAGGATAATGTCTAAAAACTGTATTAACAGCTCTAGAGTTTCTTACAAATCATGCTCCAAACATGTGGACGACTCCTACTCACGATGACCTGTCACAGCTTCTACCATTCCTGGAAATGGTAGCTGGGACTACCGCAGTGAGATTTTTACAAATCTTACTAAGTTAAACTAAAAACTAACAGTTTACTAAAACATGTATAGCAATACATTGGTTCATTCAACAACTTGATGTTTATGACTCAACCATTGGGTTTCAAGCATCATTCATTCCCAGACCACATTTGTCACTTGAAAAAGTCACTCTATGGGCTTAAATAATCACCACATGCTTGATTTTCAAGTCTGATCTCCAAATTAATTGAATTGCATTTTCAAGGCTCCAACTAAAACACTTCCTTATTTATCTACAAACGTAGCCCATATCTTGTCTACATTTTTATTTATGTAGATGATATTTTGATCACAAGCCCAAGTCAAACACTTATAGCCCAACTTATCAACACTCTCCAGACAACTTTTGCTTTCAAGGACCTAGGCCATTATATTGTTTCCTTGGTGTTAAGCTCGCTTTATTGACTCTAGCCTCATCTTAACCCAACAATGGTACATCACTCCAACAAGCTTCAAGCTAAGGGTGTCTCCTCTCCCATGGTTTCGACCATAACACTATCTTAGAATCCTGGAGCTTCTTTTTTAGATTCTACACTCTACAGGAGCATCGCTAGCTCCTTTCAATATCACAGCTTCACTTGACTAGATATTGCCTAGTCAATCATAAAGTTTGTCATTTCATGCACAGGCCAACCACGGATCATTGGAGTGTTGTAAAACGAATGCTACAGTATCTTCAACAAACTGCTCACCATGGTCTCTTGTTTTGTTAAACTACTTCTGCAACTCTTTAAGCCTTCTCAGACTCCAATTAGGCTGGATGTCCAAATGATCGCTAATCAACAACCGGCTACTACATGTTCAGATCTAATATCATCTCATGGAGTTCACCAAGTAGAAGATTGTCTGTAGGTCCAGCACAGAGACTGAATAACGAGACATTGCCAACACAACTGCTGAGATCACTTGGGTCAAATTGCTACTATTCAAACTAGGTATTATCCTCTTTCAACCACCAATTTGGTGTGATTACTACTTATCTAATGACAGATCCTATCTTCCACTCATGCACCAAACATATATTTATTGATTATCACTTCGTTAGGGACCAGATTTCTTCCAAAGATCTTAATGTTCGTTTCTTATCTTCCAAAGATCAAGTGGTTGATGCACTCACCAAGCCTCTAGCTTTTGCTCGCTTCTCATTATTACGTGCATGACAACCTTAACGCTCGTGAGATCCTCTTCAGCTTGCAGGGGCATATTGAGACATAAATTGATCAACCCCAGACTCAATCAGCATCTCTAGAAGATAATGCAATTGTAGTCAAAGTGATCAACTCAAGACTCAGTCAACATCTCTAGAAGATAATGCACGTCCAGTTCAAACTCAAACTGATCATCTAATCAATTCAAAACAAAGAGATAAAGATAAAAATAGATAGCATTTGTTTGAATTTGATCTGGAGTAACTGATGTAACAAACATTCTATAATTATCTATAAATATACCTTGCTCCCATAGGAAAGTCATATGATGCATTTTCAGAAATTCTTCATGGAGTAATAAAAATGTGTATAGACTACAGAGAGTTAAATGTGGTGACTATTAAGCATTGATACTTATTGCAAATAAAATATTTATTTGGCAAGTTGCAAGGAGCAATGGCATTTCAAACATTGATTAAAGATAATAATATCATTAGTAAGGACATGAGGAAATGAATTACCCAAGTCTACTTTTTGAACTCGTTATTAACACTACGAGTTCAAGGTTATGCCTTTTAGACTGAAAAATCCTCCTGCAACTCCTATGGACTTGATGAATTAGGTACTAAAAGAACTTTTTGAATCAATTTGTGATGGTATTCTCGTGATAGTATTCTTATTTCTTAAAAAATAGTGAGGATCATGAGAATTATCTCAAAATAATTTTAAGCACTTGAAGGAAAATAAGTTTTATGTAAAGTTGTTGAAATGAGAATTTTTCTTGAAAGTGATATCTTTCTAGGGTAAATAGGCATCAAAGAAGGGATTTCAGTTGACCCTAGTAAAGTTGAAATCGCAGTCAAGTGGCTACGGCTGACTTGTGTACGAGGACTAAGGCATTTTCTCAATCTTGGTCAATATTATCAAAAGCTTGTAGAAGGTTTTTCCCAGATAGCCATTCAACTCAAAACAAGAAAAGGGGATTTATAATGTATAGTCATATGTTTAAGATGGGATTAGGATGTGTTCTTATGAAGAATGAAAGGAATATGAAAAGAATTTTCCCATTAATGATTTAAAACCGACGACAATGATTTTCACATTCAAGATTTGGATATATTATTTCTATGGAGAAATGTTGTATGTTATATTTGCAAATCATAAGGGCTTAAAATATCCTCTGCTTAAGAGGAACTTAATGATCTATACCAATGAAATTGGCTTGAGTTGTAAAAGATTATTACTATCAGTTCCTCTTTGGAACGGACCTGGTGTGAAATGCCACTTAACACCTCCCAATAGAAGAAGCCCACGTAAGCAGTTTACATCTTAGAGAGATGTGGATCAACACAGGATTCCTACCAAAAACAAAATTCACTTGAATGAAAGGGACTCATCTGGTTTCTTCCCTTTCCTCATCTAGTGCCCAAGTAATTTCGTTTTTCCACCAGCTGTTGCCAGACCACCACAATTAGACCTTCGTTGATTTCATTATATGTTTCGGTACAATATTGTGTATTCAAGAAGCTGTGCACAAAGTTGAATCATTTTGATGTTTATGACTCAGTGCACCAAAAAGTCTATAGAGCTAGAGCTGCGCATCGAAATCTCCTTTGCTCAACAATGTCTCCATCAAATGATGATTGCCTCCGAACTATCAAACTAGGATTAGGGTTTCCTTAAAGAGAGTATTCCAAGAATTTCAGGCACATGTATGGTTTTTTCTTCATGTACCCTTTTTGCTTTTGTTTGCATTTACCTTTTTGTTTTGTTTTATGATCCTCCCTTTCTGCCTCCTTGTGCTTCTACGAGTTACTCGTGATTGAAGACACAACACCATTTATACTGAGATCTCCTCAGCATAATTCTAGCATTGCATACCAAAATCTCCTCTGCATAATTCTAGCACTTTGTATATAGAGGAGTTCTACTCATCAGCCACTATTCACTTCCACACCCACCACCTATACCTTTTTTTTTTCATAGGGTGTGGGGGTGTTTTTCATAGGATGTAGGAGTATTTTTCATAGGGTGTAGGGTTATGTTTCATAGGGTGTTGGGTGTCAGATAGTGAATAGTGGCTGATGAGAAGAATTTTTCTGGTATATAATATAGTTGTTAGCACCCGTAGATATTTCCTTTGTTTCCATGTATAACAGTTGGACAATTGGTAATATAACTGTAAACTTTAACTTGTAACATCTGCAAATTTCATATAAATCAATATGAAATGCCATGCAATAAGCAATCGGCTATTTTTTCCTAATATGGTATCAAGAGCCACAACAGAGGTTGCAATCAGGTCTTCATCTTCTACCTCTTTGGTCCCACCTATGGAAGAGCTTGCTTCCCTTGATCTTTTCTCAACCAAAACCAATCTTCCTAATATCTTTCTTAAACTCACCTCAACCAACTACTTGTTATGGAAGGCCAAGTAGTTCTCTCGTACTTCTTGGCTATGGTCTTCTTGGTTGTCACAAAAGAAATCTCATGTTTGCCTCCCATTATTCTTGATAATGATGGTATTATAGTTCCAAATCCAACAACAACACGGTGGCTATGCCTTGATCAACTGATTCTTGGATGACTCAATAGTTCCTTATGCCATGCACATCTCTCACAGGTCATCAATTGTGAAACTTCTCACTATGCTTGGGAAGTCTTGGAGAATTTGTATGGATGTCATACTCATGATCGAGTATAGTAGATGAAGAGTGAACTTCAGTTACTCACAAAAAGCTCCACCTCGTTAGAGGGCTATCTATACAAAGCTAAGTCCTTGGCCCTCTCTCTTTGTGGTGCTGGCAAGCCTATTGATGATGACAGCTTCATCATTTGCATTCTCAGAGGTTTGGGCTAATATTTTGATTCAATTGTAGTTGCTATCAATGCTAGAGATTGTTTTTCCCCATTCCAAAGTGTTATAAAAAAGCTTCAAGATTTTGATATGCGTCTTCTCTTTGCTCGTGAAACATCTTCTATTATTTCACTCTATACAACTATAGTGGTTCTCATACTAAGCCTCAAGGAGGCTGAGGCACTTGTGGATGTGGCTCCACTACTCATCAATCTTTGTCACAGAAATTCAGATCCAACCGAGGGTGTGGTCATTCCCATAGTCGGTCTTCTAGTGGAAGGAACCTGCAAAATTATTCACATGGTGGTGGTCATACTTCTACTTGAAATGAACGTAGCAATGGACACCGTATCACCTGCTTCTGTTGTGGTAGACCTAACCACAAAGCTGATGTTGTACCACTGATGAAGAGGCCGAAAAAGAACACTTGGTATCTGGATATAGGAGCAAACCATCACATGACACTCACTACCACTAATGTACAAGGTATTAAGTCCTATTCTGTAAGAAATTCAGTATTGGTTGGTAATGGTGCTGACCCTAAAATCTCTAGTGTTGGTGATTTTAAAGTTTCTAATACTTCTCTCACACTGAAAAATGTGCTTATAGTTCTTGGTTTTAAGAAGAATTTTCTTTCGGTTTCTCAGTTTAGAAATGACCATAATGGTTGTTTCATTTTCTATCTTTCGGGCTTTCATATCAAGGAACTAAAGACGAATCTAGTGATGTTGGATCGATGATAGATGACTTATATCCAATTTTTCACAACCCATTTCCTACTTCTCCTATCGGACTTATAGCCAATAAAGTTTCTAGCAGCTTATGGCATGCACATTTGGGCCGTCCCAATGGTAATGGTTTAGTTCACACACATCCTATGGTCACTAGGACTCAAGATGGCTCCAAAAGACCCAAGGTTGTCCTCTCCACTCGTCACCTTATCCCAACTCGTTTCCTAGAAGATTTGGCAATGCAGCCTCATGTGCATGTTAGCTATAACAGGCTGTTAAAGACCCTAAATGGCAACAAGCAATGCAAGCTAGAATGGATGCATTACATGCAAATAACACATGGATTCTAGCACCCAAGACATTTGACATGAACTTAGTTAGCTGCAAGTGGGTGCTAAAGATTAAAACACGAGCTGACGGATTCGTTGAACTTTATAAAACTCGACTTGTTGCCCGTGGCTTCACACAATCCAAAGCAGGGCCGGCTCAATATGTTGTGGGGCCTAAGGCTAAAATTTGGAGTGAGGCCTTTTTTTTTTTCTTTTAGGTAAAATTAAATAAATTTATTTTTATATTATATTTTTATTTAAAAATAATTCCTATCATTTTGTAAAGTAAAATTATTGATTAAGATTTTCTACCACATTTTCAATTAATAACTGACTTAATCTTTATTAGAAAATTTTTGATTTAGAGAGAATTTTATCAAATCTAGTTTTACAAGTACTTTAGACTTTTAGACACAATTATCATCATTATTGTCAATAAAGTTCTAAAACAACTTACACATTTAAAAAAAAAAGTGGGCCCTTGCCTCTTCAAAGGATTATATAAAATTTTTTATGAACACTGAAAAATTAAATTTTGTTATTTATAATTTTCACATTAATTGTATATTAAACTAATAATGAGGAAAGAGAAGTGTATTCTTAGAAGGAAAATAGGTAAAATAATTATTATATGTGATACTTTTAAAAACTAATAATGATATAACATCTATTTGATCTTGTTTATATTTTCATTCTTATTAAGTTAATTAAAATTTTTTATTAGATATATATTTTTTAAAAAAATTATTCTTATATTTTTTTTAGGGGCCTTCTTCCATTAAGGGCCTTAGGCAATTGCCTAATGGATGAGCCGGCCCTAATCCAAAGGCATTGATTACGATAAAACCTTTAGTCCGGTTGTTAAACCCGGCACTATACGGTTGATCTTGAAGTGGCTCTCTCTCAAGGGTGGTCTTTAAAGACTCTTGATGTGAGCATCGCCTTTCTACATGGCTATTTAGAAGAAAAAGTCTTTCTTACTCAACCACTAGGTTTTGAGGATCCTACTCATCCTAATTATGTTTGTCATCTTCACAAAGCACATTTGTTGTAGTGAGCTAATATACTTATTCTTCTTATCTATGTTGATGACATCATCCTCACCGGAAATTCCACTGCTAATATCGGCAAGTTCCTTTCTCATCTCTCCTCAGTATTTCACATGAAAGACCTTGGAGATTTACACTATTTTCTAGGTGTTCAGGTTGCACGAGACGATTGCTGTCTTACTTTGACACAAACTCGATATCTTCTATCTCTTCTGCAACATTTTGGCCTCGATGGTGCTAAACCAATATCTACTCCCTTAGCATAGGGTCCCAACCTCTAGCAACTGATGGTGCCCCCTTGTCCAATCCAAAGTTCTATCGACAAATGGTCGGATCTCTCTAGTACCTCACTCTAACTTACCCTGATATTACCTTTGTTGTTAATTTTGTTTGCCAGTTCATGCACAGCCCCCACGAACCACATCTCTTGGCTGTCAAATAGATATTCCACTACTTGAAAGGGAGCTTCAACTTTGGTCTTCATCTTATTAAACAACCACTCTCAACTTTAACTTGTTTTTGCAATGCTGATTAGGCGGGTTCCAGAGACGACCGCCGTTAAACAACAGGCTTTGCCATTTTTATGGGAGATAATATACTTTCATGGGGCTTGAGGGGGAATGAAGAGGCAACACCATTTACGCAGAAACCAATGCATTTCTAGCATTGCATGCAAAAATCTCCTCTGCATAATTCTAGCACTTTGTATATAATATAGCTGTCAGCATCTGTAGATAGCAGTTTTCCTTTTTTTCCATGTATAGCAGTTGGACAACTGGTAATATAGCTGTAAAAGACAACTTGTAACATCTGTAAATTTCATATAAATCAATACAAAAAGCCATGCAATAAGCAAGCGGCTATTTTTTCTTTACAATGATCGCTTTGAGAGCACGACAACTAATCAGGGATGGATTTAATCTGCATTTTCCTCGAACGCACCTTGGCTTGGATTCTTTGAGATTAAAAATTAGGATTAAGTACTTCGAGTCATCATTTTTTATGATTAATTTGTGAGGGTTGGTTCATTAAATTTAGAAAGTTTATTTTATTTTATTTAGACTAGCTTGATGTTTTAGTATTGGTGCCATGCTGTTGTTCTTCCAACTGAATGTATTCAATTTTACCTGTGCTTATGTAGTTGAAAATTGAAGTGGCACTTTATAATTGAGTGAATAATAAGATCTGGGTTTTATTCGAAAAAATTGAATAATCTTTGGCAATAATTTGGAGGATTTGAGCCCAAGTTTTGAAGTATCGGTTACGTACGTGATGTGCTGAGAGCTAGGGTCACCGATTTGAGGGTGGCGTAACCGACTGAGAGGTTGGGAGAGAGGGCCACGGAAGAGACAGATGAGTTTCAGAGCGAGAGAGAGAGAGAGAGAGGCCGGGTGAGGGTCACGGGAGAGGTTCGGGCTTGAGGGTTTCTCGGGGCTTTTGTTCCCATGAGTTCTTCTGTGTTGTTCGATCATATGGTTACTCAAATGCGAGGCCTATGTGGCACATGCCCATTGGAGGGTGTTATTTGTGGGAGAACACTGCGACCTATTAAAAGATATATATTTTCTATTACTATATGATTAATTTTCATCCAGAGAAGACTAACACAGCGGCGAATGATTTTAGTCGTATATCCTTGTGACTAGTAGCGCCAAGAATGAAGGATGTCAGGAAAAAAAAAAAAAAAACTACAAGAAATGAAAATTTCTTGTACAGGAATCTTAAGATAATTTATTTCTGCAAAAATAAGATTATTAAAATTTTTTTTACTGTTTGATAATCATATATCTAAATATGATTTATTTGGAAACAATATAAATAATTACTAAGCGGGGATTGCTTCAAGCACAGATATAAATCCCACGTTGGAAATGTGAAAGAATCATAGTGGACATTGGAGTGGTCTTACCTAAGACAGAGAACTTTGGAGGATTTGAATTAGATGATCTTGATTAATGGACATGACTTGAACAGCTCGGTTTGATATTTGTTAATTATGGATGATTAAATGGGCTTGGATTGTTTTTACTATTTGGTGATAGAAATATGCTGTGGCCCATTTGGAAACAGAAAAAATGACCTTATTTGGAAGATGAATAATTATTAAGTGGGTTTTGGATACCACATTACTCGAATGCATGGGATATTAATACATGAAGGGATTTATTCTTGGGTCCAAGCCCACTAATAATTAAGCCTTCAGTACTATATAGTAAAAAAAGTATCTATCTATCTATAGACTAATTAAATGACAGGCGAATTAATTTGGAAATACCGTACATGTGGATTAATATATATATATATATATAATAGGAAGCAGGTACCTCAATTTTATTAAGAATCGGCCATAATTGTAACAGTTGACAAGAAAACTTATTTATTAACAGAAAGGTATAGAGGTTTGGAAAGGAATAATATATATATATATTTTTTTGGGATTCATTTTTAGCATATGGAAATAGCTATTTCTCAAAATTAGGAATAGGTAAAGGAAGTAATATTAGCAATTCTTGGACCATAGGATCGAGTACCAAATTTAAAAAAAAAAAAAAAAAAAATCTAAAAATCGTGCTGTGGCCGACCAGCCATGAAAACCCATCCTTGTGGCCACGAAGTCGGGTTGCCCGGGCCACCCTGATCAAAAGTTCCACTGGATGGCTAGGGGCAACCCATGCAACTGCCAAGGGGCCAGGTGGCCGTCAAGCCACCATGCATGGCTACGTACTGGGGGTGGCCTGCAGGCGGCCATCACTAGTGGTGGCCAGAAGCCATGGACATTGGACCATCCCAAAAGGTCATTTCGGGGGTCTTAAGAATAGCAATAATCATTATTATAATTCTCGAAAGAATGGAAATAGGCAATATTCATATATATGCCATGAATTAACCAAATACACCTTATAAAGAGATACGTACGTACATATATACATGTATTATATATAATGAATACGAATTGAAAATTAAACTTGAATTAAGAAAAATGCATGGACTCGATTATATATAATATATATATAGAGAGAGAGAGAGAGAGAGAGAGAGAGAGAATAAGGCATGTGCATGCCGAAATTAGGGAGATGAAATTCACGTATTTGAGAATTAAGTGACAAAATTTAGAGGTACTGCATATATAGATATATAGGGTTAATTAATACGCATGAGAACGTCGTTCTTAATTAAATTAAGCATAAGTTTGGATTGTATTTTTCCTTCACGCAATCATATATATAATACACAGACACAGAATTTGAGTCTCCCGGTCGGGATGCTTTAATTTAGTTTTTAGGCGCTAGATGTTTGCTTTGGTTTTGAGCTGGATGAATATGATCGAACTTCACTTGATATATAGCTATCCAAATCGTATAATCTCTGGATATAAGTTTTTTGTTTTCCTCTTATATTGTATTGCATGCGTTCAGTTGTTTCGGTTAAAATAATTATTTTCTATCAAAAATAAGTTTATTCTCATCACAAATAATCATATGCATAAAATAATTTATCATAAATATTTATTTTTCTTATAGTCCCAATTTATTGTACAGTTTTGTACAACATGGTATATAACTAGCTATGACGTACTACCGTAAAATTCGAAACACAACAAAAGTACAATAGGTAATACTAGGTTCCCCGAAGTTGCCATTATAAGTACACTACTTTACACCACACCCACTCAGGCCAGAAATTTCTCGTATGCTTCGCTTACTTAATTAATTTTATATAAAATAATAAACTCAAAAGTCTGCATTCTCACGTAGGATCACTATCTGCCCAACCAAAAGCTTCGACAAGCTGCAATAAATTAGAACTACCTTTAACCGTTTGACTGCCATGAATGCATGCATGGCAACGTAAATATTAAGGGCAAACTGGCTGGGAGAGAAATTGACAGTAGAAGATATAGTTATAAAGAGGACGAGGAGGGGATTTTAAGAGAAAAAGTGGAGGCTAAAGGGTATAAAACAGGAAGTAGTGTCGACCGCCGTTGTTGAATATGATGCATGCAGCGTGTCCATGTTCCAACGGTAGCATCATCCTCGTGTTGCAACAGATCTTGTTGTGTTGTCACTTAATGGTCTGATCTGTGTACTGTAACACACCATGTTTCTACTTTCAAATGGATTGGATATATATATATATATTTATATAATTGTAACCGAAAGTATTACTTCCTGAGCTAGAGATGTTTTAAATGTTTCATATATAGATATATATATATATATAAAAGTTGTTTGGTTCCTGACATATGTGTGTGCTTTTCTTTGACAATCCGTTTTACTTGGACTACGTGTGTGTTTTTATTATTTATTCATGCATCTGCACTTTCTGTTTGGTTCTGTACCGCCTGAAACCCCGCTTTTATTCTTGAGGCGAGAAAGAAGAGATAAATACGACAGACAGAACATGCTCCGGAATATAGTTCTTTTAAATCTATTACTTTATATTTTATTCCGATACGAATATAGAAACCATTTTTTTTCTTTGATTCCAATTTTCTAATCTGTGAAACCAAACCACTAGACGAAGTTTTAACATTTCTTTCGTTTTCTCAAAACAGTTGTTTTCCTATAAAGTTTAATTTGCTTGCTCATAAGTAATCAATTAAACAAACATATATATATATTTATTTATATATATATATATAGAGTGATAGAGACAGCACCAATCTTACTATTTTTTCTTTTGAGGTCACGAGTGGTCATGCAAACAAATAAATTGGTTGCAGTGTCCACTAGACAATTATTCATTTTGTTCTGGTAATAATTGGATGTACATGCAGCAAAACTTTCAAATTAAAAGGAAAAATAATATTTGTGTTTTATGATTTCAGCCATCCTATCTAAGCAAAATTTTCATATCTACTTTATTATATTAAGTGGCTATCTAACTGTGAATAATAACTTTTGTTGTTTTTTCATTAA